>CABHPQ010160859.1:0-28830 GCA_902168405.1 Peromyscus aztecus | reverse complement strand
CCCCTTGACTTTCAATTTTCCACTCAACCAAAAACTGCCATGCTGCCTACGTTCTAAGTACTAATATACGCAGCTCTCTGATGTTGCCTTTAAAACAGCACCTGCTTGGTGACAGTTCCTTTGACCGTACTTGTCCAGCCCATGGCAGTGTTTATTTAGTAAACTAAACTCTGTCCCTCTCTTGCCAGTTACATTATGCTATGTTGAGATGTTTATACATCTGCCTATAGTGTTTTATATTCTTGTCCTTTCATAGTCTCATGTTTCCCAGGCTGTTCTTCAACTTTGTGGTCTAGAACTTCTTCCAATACTCCTGCTTCCATCTCACAAATGCTGAGATTATAGGCATGAGCCACCACATCTGATGTCATAGCCACCACATCCGGCGACTGATCCCAGGACTTTAGTACATACTAAGGAAGCACTCTCCCAATTGAACCACAGATACAAACCCTTCCTATTTAAATGGGTGTCTTATTTTCTTTGTTATGGTACAAATTCCATTGGGCTGAAAAGCAGACTGAGGACTCTTATTTTAATCATGCATAGTCAAGACCTCATAGTCAACAGGAGAATCAACATAGTATTTTTCATTTAGTGTGATATTAGAAAGACCTTGTTTCAATCATAATACATTTTAGAGAATTTTTCAATATAGTTTGTGAAGAAATATTATCCAAATTAAAAGTTGTCTTTAGTTGTTTAGGACCTCTGCAGAGAATGAAATAACAAACAGTAAATGATAATATTTATGAAGGTGTCAGCAATTCTACCAGTTACCTCAATATTTATGTGATCAATAGAGACTTGCTTTGTAATTTTATCTTTCCATGCAAGAGTGAGTTGGGTCAGAAAGTTATCTTCAAATTGAGTATTTCATTGTAATGTTTTGAAACCTGATTGCTTATTAAATGATGACTATAAATAATTTCACTAATTATTCACATTCTTAAGTATGTTCAAACTTAGTTCAGAGTTTATGCATACTTTTGAAGATATTTTCCTCAGTGAATATTTAAATGGTCTGGACATGTGACCATTATCTTTTAGGATAAGACAAAGCTGTGTAAACTCATAATTGTTACCAATTGCATATAATAAAATTCATTAAATAGAAATTAAAGTTAGATAACATGAGAAACTTACATTCTTGCCTAACTCAAACACATAGCAAGCTTCTCTGAAAGCCTTCATTGGTCATGTGAATATTTTCTTTCCTTTCTCCTCATCAGGCAAAGAATTACCACTTCTATATATGCGTGTGTGTGCGCATGCGTGCGTGCGTGCGTGTTTGTGTGTGTGTGTGTGTGTGTGTGTGTGTGTGTGTGTGTTTGGTCTCATTGAATTTCCACTTCATATGAAAGAAAATTGAAACATATTGTAAGGGTGAACACTGCTTTATTTTAGTTCAGAACTGACATGTGACAGCTCTCTAGAATATAAAAATATTCATGGTGGAGTCCTTACTTTCAGAAAGATGAAGAAGTTAAGTGGATGTGCTATATAAGAAAGGTACCTCAACATAAAAACAGGATTTTGTACAAAAGGGAGAAAATGTTGAAGGTGCTTTCTACCAAAGACAACTGCAGACCTCGTTTAAATTCACTCGACCTTATTTCTTCACTGTAACAGCAAACATGAGCACTCTTCATCCTCTCCTTCTCACATAAACACTGTGGACACCCTCTACTTCCACTCATAGATGAAGCACATCAACCCCAAAGAAGTATAATTCTTTTTTTTAAGACAAGCTCTCACTATGTAGCTCTGGATGGCTGGCAACTTACTATGTAAACCAGGATGACCTTGGACTACCAGAGATTTACCTGCCTCTATTTCCAAAGTTCTGGAGTTAAAAGTGTGCACCACCATATGCTTGAGATGAATAATCTTATTTGAAACAGACAGCCAGATGTCATGGTCTATACCCATGATCTTACTACATAGGAGGTTAAGGCAAGGTAAAGGAATTGCCATGGGTTCTAGGTCACCCTGGGTTACACAGTAAATCCTAGGGTAGCTTTGGTTACAAAGTGAGACCCTATCTCAGACAAACAACAAGAAAATAAAGATTCCACATCCAGAAAAGAGTTAAAGAGGATTTTTACATAAGTTGAGGCCTGGGCCATGAATTCTAGGTGGAATTATGGTGATATCTTAGGAAGCTGATATGATCTCTGAGCAGACATTGGATGTCCCAAATGTTCCCAAAAAAGTGTTAAGTACTTTAAAAAAACCTAAAAAATAAAAAAACAAAAAATACAAAAAAAACAAGCCCAAAATACTCCACCATCTAATACAGTACTGAAACCATGTGGCTTTACATATTTGAAATTAAGTTCCTTAAAGTCACTGTAAATTAAAATATACATTCATTTAGTTTAAAATAAACTGTTGCAGGAGAATGCTCCGTCAGAAACATTACTATGTTTATTCTAGTAAACTATATTGTTGTTTTTACAAATGGCCACAAGGTCAGCAAAACTCTCCCTGCTCAGTTAGTGAACACATAGACTTTAGACAAGGCATGAAGTATTGATGCACAGAGAAGCTCTATTACTATATAAACTAACAATGATTTGGGAGGCAGAACAGATCATTAACATACTGCACTGGGTCTAAATGGCTCTCAATGAAATTCTTCAAATGTAATAAAATTTCTTTGTAAAAGCCCATAAGCTGCCCATCATACACTTAGGTTACACAGTAAATATGAACAAACTTTATTTACCTGCAATACTTTCCTAAATGGACAGGGATAGAGTCTACAAATAACCTCTACACATGCTGATTCATTTATTTTCCTTATTTCTTATAGCTGTATGCTACTAAAGTAATGAGTTTTTCTATTTGGAGTATACAATGGGTCAGATAGTATCCCATAGGCCAAATGTTATTCTTTCAACTGTTTCAAATGATGATTTGCAGAATTTCTAAAACAATGAATTTTGGTACTCAGAGCAAATATAAAACAAAAGAGCCACATATCAGCCCAAATCTGGATTGCCTTTTGTTTTTTCAGAGATTAAGTAAGACAAACTGGCTTTCATTAAAGGCATGTTAATTCAAATGAATGGCTAAATCATTCTGCAACTTTCTTGCATTAATGAAAATGCCCTTAACTGCCCCAGAACTATTTGAAGAAGTGAAAAAAAAGTCTACCTGCATAAAATGGTAATTTAAAAAATCTTAGTATTTACATAATTTAAAATTCACACTACTATTTCTGCTTTGTCATTGCCAAGACAATAAAAATCAATACAGGATCTGTCACAGGTGATTTTGCTCCTGTTTTAGCCATATTCTGATTCTGGTTAATTAACTCAGTTAGTGGTAATTGAACTCATTACCTCATGCACACTAGTCACTATCAAATCTAAGTCTCCTTGGGTTCCGTAACCTGACTTTAAATCCTTTTCAGTTTAGTACAACATCAGGAGTACCCTGAAGTTTCTGTAGCGATTTCCCTTCTAAAGAGTTTTCTTATTTATCTCATATATAAACCAAATACATTTTTAAAGAAGCCGTGGTTAAAGTTGATGGAAAAGGAAGCTGACAGATACAGGACTGTGGCACTTTAAATGACTCATTTGGGGGAGCAATGTCGCTGCTTGCTCTCTGAACTCTTACATGCTCTGGGGTTTTCACCCTAACTCCAATCCCTCTAAGCTGAATCTCCATCTGCCATTAACAAGTTAAAAGGAAAATATTGCAGGTCAGTGGAGGCGCACACCTTTAATCCCAGCACTCAGGAGGCAGAGCCAGGCAGATCTCTATGAGTTCGAGGCCAGCCTGGTCTACAGAGTGAGATCCAGGACAGGCACCAAAACAACACGGAGAAACCCTGTCTCAAAAACCCCTCTGCCCCCCCAAAAAAGGAAAATATAAGACTTAAGGAAATCTAGAAAGCCTCTCAAAGATCAATGAGGCATTTTAAAAATAAGGTTCATAGAGTAGTGATAACAAAACAAAGGGCTGTTTTGTTTTGTTTTTCCAATTGGAAAGCGCATTTGATCCCCACTGGCTATTCCATGAACTAGGAGGTACAAGACTTGTATTTGAGGAAAGATTGATACAATAATGCATAGCATTAAGTAGCTATGCAACTGGAATTAATAAAGCCATTATCTGATAAAGAACTCAGTACTCGGCATGGAAACTTCCTTTTGATTTTGTTGGTCAGTGGAATCCAAGAAAAGCCCAGATAACATAGGCCATTACTATTGCCCTTGGTTGCCTTCCAGAAAAAGAAGGAAGACCCTGTTGCTGAAGATACCTCATACTTGGAACACAGGAGTTCGAGGAATTGGTGTGGCTCTGATCTGGAGCCTCTCCCCTGAGGACTAGCTTTATCCATACTGAATGAACAATGCAAGCAAGTCTTCAAGGGAGAAAAGCAATCAGTAGTTCTATCAAGCTATAATATCCATTCACAACAATGACTTTATCTTTGGGGTTTATTTTTCCTTTGGCACTGTTGCTATAACATAATCTCAGGTCTAGTAACCTTAGTCTCTTTTAATCTATTCAACCATCAGATTCCTTCCTAAAGTTTTTCTTTCATCTTTCGCCACATCCTCAATAGAGAGCCATCAGTAAGTACATTTTGTTTGGGGATTTAGAATTAATTTTTTATGTACTGTCTGTGTGTCTGTGTGTATATGCTGGGTGTCTGTGGGTATCTTCAGAGGCTAGGTAAGCATGTGGGATCCTCTGAAGGTGTAGGAATAGTGGTTGTGTTGGTTGTGGGTCACCTAAAGTGGTTGCTAGGGACTGAGTGCAGGTCTTCTGAAAGCAGAAAGGCCTAGTAACTACAGAGCTATCTCTCCAGTCACTCTGTTTTATTTTCTTCTTTTTAAAAAAGACCAGGGGAGCTCGCCTCCTGAAACAGTCTACATAAGAATGGCTTTCCTGGAGCAATACATAGTCATGGCCTTCCAGGCTCATATTCTTTGTTTGTATAAAAGGGGGGTTAGATACACTCCTCTCACACTGCATGTGTTGAGGCTAAAGATTAACATGGAGTATCTTCCTCTATGCCTCTCCACATTAGTTTTTGAGACAGTGTTTCTGATTGAACCTGTTCCTTACTGATTGGCTAGGCTAGCTGCCCACCCAGAGCCCAAGATCCCCCTGTCTCTGCCTCCTAGTACTGGGATGACAAACATGTGCCACAATGTCTTGTTTTTATCTCTGTGCACTGGGAATCCAAAATTCAGGCCATTATGCTTGCATAGCGAACACTTTACCCCTCAGCCATCTCCATGACCCAACATTTGCCCCTTGGTGGGGCTA
This sequence comes from Peromyscus aztecus, assembly GCA_902168405.1. NCBI lineage: Eukaryota > Metazoa > Chordata > Mammalia > Rodentia > Cricetidae > Peromyscus > Peromyscus aztecus. The sequence continues at coordinate 23,535 of CABHPQ010160859.1, read as the reverse complement.
ATGGTTAGTGTAATTTTATTTTAACCTTGCATTTTCAACTTTCTTTTGAAATCTGTGTCTTCTAGTGTATATCAATTTCAGGTTAAACTTGTGATACAAAGATTTAGCATTTCCTTCTACCAGATCCTCTGGCCCCAACAACAGAACAAAGAGAGAGCCTTGTGATATTGTCGAGCCCATGAACTATGCCCTTCATCAACATGAAAAAAACTATAAAATATAGTTCATCCTCTCCCCAAAAAATGATTCTCCGTGTTAGCAGTCAGGCACTTCATATTCCCTCAGAGACCAAGCAACATCAGACACATCATCATCAGCCACCAAGATGTGACACCTTCCCACTTTTGCTGGGAGCTGTGTATTCTCCCAATGGGAATGTGCTACACCCCCTTATAAAAAGCAACTGCCTTCTCTCCCCTCTGTCTTCCCTTTCCACCCTTGATCAGAGGCAGCCTTTGCATCCCCCACTCTCCCAATAAACCTCTGAGTGAGATCTGTTGCATGGAGTGACCTTGTGCTGAGTCTTGGTTCCAACCCACAAATCTACCTTCTGCTGCTTATTTAAACCATGAGGCTGGGACTGCAGATCTCAGGCAGGAATTGTGGAAGGAGAACTGAGCAGGGAGTGGGTCAAAATTAGGATATGAAAGAAAACAGTTGTTGAGGAGAATTGCCAACCCCAGCACTAATGCTAATGCTAATGAAAAACAAAGCTTGAATTTAATTAAAAAAATAAATTAATTAAATAAAAGCAATGAACAAATAAGTTAAAAAAGATCTCAATCCACTGGTCATAGGTCCCTTTTAGCTCCAGACATTTTCTCCCAGTCTGGTCAACTTCTAATGTCAGAAAGGCCTGTGACCTTAAAAAAGTATCTCCTTCTATGACTCTTGTGTCTTTGTCCAATTTCTTATTCTTGAGACATAAGAACTTGAGATACCCATGGATGTCCAGTGGATCTGAACATTCATCCATAACATAAGAAAATGTATTGCTTTAGGTTCAGCTATTACATGTCAAACTATAGAGACCGGTAAAGCAAAGAGCATACAAGTCTGAGCCAGATAGGGTCCCAGTGCCAAGACAGCAAGGAGACACAAGCCCCTAGCCCTGACTCAGAAACTATCACTCGAAAACAAAACATTAGCTTTTTTTCCAACAGAGTCTTACCAGGGATACAAATCACTCTTAAAGTTAGAATTCCTAGCTACTCCCCCAGCTACATGACCATGCCTATGCTGTCCAGTAGTCAGGCAGGATGCTTAGTCATCCTAGGGTCTTACATCCTACATAATTGGTGTAATACATGATCACGTAATCTATGCACATGCACGGCATAGCTCCGTAAGCCCATATGCTCATGTGCAGGGGGCAGGACCTATAAAAGTGGGTTCCACCTATTCCTTCCCTCTCTTCCTGTATGGTCATTCCATAAGCCTATGCGTACCCTTTCTATTCCCTCCCCTTATATTGGGTTTTGTTGCTCTGCTTAATAAATAACAGTATGCCCATGGGTAGACAGTCCCAACCAAATAAACGTAATGACGTTTTTGTAAGTTATTTGTGTAGAATAAATTCTAAATGTTCTTATTAAATAAAAAACATGGAGCCAAATATAGGGGTGAAAGCCTTGGAGAGATCAGGGAAATAGGGAAAGCCACCAGCCAACCTTACCTCACCAACTCTGCAGCTTCCAAATGCGAGTTACTTCCTGTCTACCCACACACATGCCTTGCTGTTCTGCCATCTGATTTGCTCTCTGTCCAGTTACCTCACTTCCTCTTCCTACACAGCTCTGTCACTTTCTGTCTGTCTGTACAGACCTCCAGATTTCTATGGTTGGTACTGGGATTAAAAGCATGTGTCACCATGCTTGGCTTTGTTCCCTAGTATGACCTTGAACATACAGAGATCCTGCCTGCTAAATGATAGGATTAAGGGCTTTTGCTACCACTACCTGACTTCTTTGTTTACTTACAATGGCTTGCTATTCCCTCTGATCTCCAGGCAAGTTTTATTTATTAAAGCACAAATAAAATATCATCACATATTTATTACATAATGTTCTGTCAGGTCTATATTATTATTATTATTACTATTATTAACCTTATAGGTCCACTACATACATACTATGGTTTCTAGGTTTGTGTTTTTATGGGATTCTGTGTACACAGAATGTGTGTGGCTATGCATCTACTTCTGTTTCTTGAGTTTTTTCTTTGGTTTTTTTTCTTCTGTTTGTTTGTTTTGTCTTTTTCTGGTTTGTTTGATCTTTTTATATTATTTTATAGAAGAATTATATTATTTTATATTATTATTATTATTGTTGTTGTTATTATTTTAGATGCTTCTTTATATTCCTGTGAGAAGAGAGAAAGAGAGGGTATGTGTTTGGGTGGGTAGTAAAGTTGGGAAGATCTGGGAAGAGTTGGGGGAAGGGAACTGTAATCAGAATATATTATATGAAAAAAATCTACTTTCAAAAGTAATAAAAAAATACCCTGCACTCTTTGTGGAATAAGGGCTTTAGACAGAGCAGCAGCATTTACAAGATCAGAAAGAAGCCGTTGCAAAAGAAGAGCATTAATAGTATCAACTCTCTCCCCTACACAACAATATCTATAATAATCTATGAATCCTTACCACAGGCCAGTAGTTGAATTAACTCTTTTATTTCTCCAACCTACCTAGGAGAAAAGGTAACACTCTCTCCCAAAGCTCGCTGCAGTGTGTATGGAATTTGCTCAAGGTCATGGCCAGTTGGTGGCAATGCCAAAGATTGTACCTTAACCATCTGGATCCACAGCTAACACTGGTCTCAATCTGTTTCCATTTTTATTTGTAAAGTTAGTAATGATTTTGTGGCTTGTGTTTAGATATGGATAACCTCTAAGTCCACATTGCATGTTTGCAAGTCTAGAAAAAAAATGCTGAGGTGGGGAGGGGGTGTTGAAGAGTCAAGGGCAAATCTATAGATACAGATGATATCAGAGACTCTAAAATATTAGTGGGGGGATTGTCTTAGAGTTTCTATTGCTGTGAAGAAACACCATGACCAGGGCAACTCTCATAAGGAAACTTTTCATTGGGACTGGCTTATAGTTCAGAGGTTTAGTCCATTATCATCAGGATGAGAAGCATGCTGGCACACAGGTAGACATAGTGCTGGAGAGGTAGCTGAGAGTCCTACATCCAGATGGGCAGGCAGCAGGAAGAGAGAGTCAAAGTGGGCCTGGCTTAAGCATCTGCACTCCATCCCCAATGACACACTTCCTTCAACAAGGCCACACAGACTCCAACAAGGTCACACCTGCTAATGGTGACACTCTCTATGGACCCCTGAGGTCTATTTTCTTTCAAACCATTGCAGGGATATATCATTTCCAAAGAGTTATTCTTCATGGTCAGTGACAGAGTTCCCCACCACCAATGAGGACAGGTAGGAAGTATTTAGAGGATAAAGAATGGTTCCACCTGGCTTAGGAGAAGACATGGGTGAAAAGGGTGGGAAAGCTCTTAAAAGGCTAGACAGGGACCATCTGAGCACAATCAAAAGATTGGTAGGTGCTAGTCCCAAAAGAAATCCCAGTCTTACTTCATAAATAACTGGCTTCCCGTTATTTACCATATGATGACTTTGAGCCTCATAAGAGGAAGATAAACTGCTTAGCTTAACAGTACAAAACCTCTTGAGAAATTTGCTCTAGCTCCTATCTGGCTTCCTAAACCCCTGTGACCAGTGATCAACCACTCCCCAAAGCATATGGTGAACAACAGCACACATAAGTCAGAATTAACACGTGCTTTTTAACATTGTTGTTGGAATACCAACTCAGTTCAAATATTGACTACTCTCTAAATATAGTCGTGACTTCTCCAAGGAAAGCTTTTCCATATTTCCTCTCCATCAGTATGCAAATATTTTTAGACCTTTGCCAATATTTCTTTATTCTTTATGTTTTATAATAATCTAATTTCCCCTTCAAATGCATTCATTTTAATCATTGACTATTCGTTGAGTACCTACTATATACCTGGCACACTCTGAGCTCCCTAAATCTAGTAGTTTCTCTCAGTCTGCTGAAATAATTTTGTTAATTGCCAGCACTAATTACCTTATAATTAAATAGTTGTTCAATGGAACAACTAAGGACAGACTCAAGGAACATAACAACCAATAAATATCACTAAAAAGAACACCCTCTACTCCTTTAGAAAGAAATAATATGTAGAAGACTATACAAAGTAGGAAACATTGGCATTTGGCTGCACCTCAGATCTGGAACTTTTATAATGTTAATTAGAAAGAGGTTAATCAGAAGCAGATCATTTTGTGACTTTAATTTCTTCACTCAGGTTATAAGCAGATTTTTATCTCCCCCGTGACACAAATTTAGATTTATTTATTGTCCTTATAATCTTCAAGGGCAATTTGAAGTAATGTACCCCAAATGCACTTTTTACAGAAGAAAATTATCAAGAGAGAGCCACTGTAGTAGAATGAAATGTCCTCCCAATGCCTCTGCCTCAGCCCTGTACAAAACACAGCTTTCCCATCTCAACTTGGGTTCCCTAAATTTTAATGGGGAAAATGGTGATTAAGGCATCAGCAGTGAAAGAGTTAAGGATGGGACAGTACTCCTAAATCTGGAAACTTGTAATAACACAAAACCATGTTAAGAAATCTGTTTTTGAGTAAAATAAACAGAATTCAAGTTGAGGTAGTAAATGTCTCATTATTTCCTTCTTGAAAAATCACGGAAACTCAAATCTGTTAAATATAAAGTCTCTCCTCTCTTCTCTCTCTCTCTCCCTATCTCTCTCTGTCTCTGTCTCTCTGTCTCTCTCTGTCTCTGTCTCTCTCTGTCTCTCTGTCTCTCTCTCTCTCTCTCTCTCACACACACACACACACACACACACACACACACACGTGCATACAGTATTTACTATGAGAAACAAGTACCTCTAGTCCTAGTATCTGGAAAACTTCCTAAAATGCCTTCAATTCTTTTAATGTAGGACAGGCTGATCATGATGAATGTGTTTATCTGCCAAAGTACTAGTTAAGCAAAATTCGTCACTATGCTTGACATACTAACAAATCATTTGCTCTTCACATTTTTTACTTTCCTGGAAGCATGTTTGTTCACATTTTTTAAACAAAATTAACATTCCTTCATTCACAAACACAGACATACGTTGCTAGCTGCTGGTTTGATTTTCTATCTTCCAAGAGTGAAGACATTTCTATCGAATGATCGCAAGCATGGAACCTACCTTCACTGGACTTCTAATGAGCCTCTGAATCTCACGGGGGAGACAGGATGCTTCCAGACGCCTGGAGCCCTAGGAGCACTGACTGTAAGTCTGAGCATGTGCACTTGGGCCAAATAGCAGCTAAGGAAAGTGCGGGGGAGTAGGAGTAAGTCAAGATGCTGTAGGTGGTGTGTGTCTTGCTTACCATCCAGTTCAATGACCCAATTTGCACTTTCTCTGAGAAGAGGCTATTGATATTTGTTATGGAGACGCCTTCAAATCTTCTGTCCTCTATCACTTTACAGCACTTTTTATATAGCAGTGTTTACACTGTTTTTTAAGAACTTGATAAAAATAGAGTTTCCACCTCATTCCCCTCCTACACCTGAATCCAGCCCTCTCACTGCCTGCCACTATTTCTTAACACTAGCTTCTCAGCCCAGCCTAATGGGCAACTTGAAATCTCAAACACAAATTCAGCTGCCACCGCTTTTAAAACATCTTACTAGGTTACTTTTTGGTCTTACGTCATCCAGGTTTCCAGAAATCTACTCAAAATGCCTAATGAGGCAATAAATTCCTTTATTGACTGTTCAGAATGTGGAAACAAATTGGAGTGACTCACTCAGGCCTTTCCTTAACCCTCTTATTCTGCAAAACAGTTTATTTTGCTGAAAGAATGGAGGGAAAAAAAGCTGACAATTTAAAATTAACTAAATAGGCACTCCCTCCTTTATGTTCCCAAGACACTGAGGAGATCTTTTCACGAGAGTGTATGTTATAGCTTCGTTGAGACTGGGAAGAGCAGAACTCCAGCTTATTTAGCAACCTTCCGAAAAGAATTCCCATCTCTGTCTTTTCTCGTGTCATGATTTATTGTTCTCAACTAATGATTGTTCTCAAGGAAGGTTTGCTTGCCCTGTTTTGTTGTGTTTGTAGGTCTTCTTTGTTCTGTTTGAAGATGTAGTGTGGTCCTGAGCAGGATCTACAGGTAGAAACTAGCTGACTTGGAAGTGGTCTAGCATGCAGCTGGAACACAGCTCTTCACAAAGGGTAAGAAGGACACCAGAAAGAGAAGGGGCCACTGAAAATCAACATTCCTCCCTACAGTTTGCTCTTACAAATACTGAATGTTTGCATCCTTGAGCGAATTACAGGTGGGTGATACGTTTGAAGCAATATTTTTGAAACTATTTTGAAGATTAAAATAAAGTAACTCCATGCAGAAAACAATTAGAATAAGTGGACATAGTGAACACACATCTAAAAAGCAACTTATTTACAAGCAAGGGTAAACTTAAGAATAAATTCAGTTCAAACTTTTCAATGCTCAGATTTAAAACAAATTCAAAGGGTACAGAAGTCAAAGGGGATTAGTGATAAGCACTGCAGAGCTGTGTAGCATGGACCCAGAGTCCCATCTCCTAGTCCGCATGTTCCCATGTTGCCTCCTTGTCTTTTCATTGCTAAATCTGAAAACACCATATGGTGCTCATTTCTTGTTGTGCAGCCATTCATCTCACCAAGTAAATCTTAAGGGTGGTGAGGGAGAGGAGCGGAACATAACATCCAGAAAAGTTGGAAGTCAGCTCTTGGCTTTCTCTTTTAAAATAGGGGCCTTCCCCACAGTTAAAAATAGTGGTTTTCTCTTCCCCTTTTCTCCTCTTTTTAGCTTTGACCCTTACATTTTGCTTGTTTGGATTTCTGGTTAGGACCACGGGCAGGAAATGAAAATAACCTGGAACAACTAAAATGTCACTCATGTGACTCTGGGAATAAGTTCCTGTTTGGGGTTTCTGAATTGTTTCTTCTGATTCACTTATTTCTTTTATCTATTGTCTGTGTGAGTCATCAGGATTCCACAAAGACAGAAGTTAGTAAGGCAAGAACCAAGACAGTTAGACATAAAATATTTGGTTGTTTATTTAGCATTTTCAAGAAAGGGATGTAAGTTTTTACCTTCTAATAAATTGGAATTTATGTTTATACATACAATTAAATGCTTATCATAGCTTTAAGAGACTATATATGTGAATATATATATATATATATACATGTATATATATCTGCATCATTTCACTGATAATACCTAAGAAAGTAAAGTCATTTGGTATAGTGGCATATAGCAATAGCAATATAATAGGACAGAATTATCCAGACATTTAATATCCAATTTCATATAATATGCACCCTCTTACAAATACATGAGTTCATATAAATGTTCCTTTGCAAATGATTTGCATTGTTTAAATGTATAAGCAAGTTGATTCTGCACGGAGTCTTGTTGCTGTCCCACAAAATCTATTCTTATCACCTCTAAAGTTACAGAAAAAGATCATAATCACTAAAATGCATTAATAAAATCCCCTTTGTATTAATGTGTTACTAAAACCATCAGAAATAGGACAAATCATTTATGCTTAAAGTCAAAACATAGGTGGAATGACATCTTTAACATAAGCACTGATACCGCAACTTTCACTCTTTTCATCAATTCATTATTGCTAAAAGAGAATTACAGATAGGTAAGTGACATTGATGATATAATTATTCTTCCTGGAAATAAGTGGGCTTATCTTTTTAACAATTTAACTTGAAAAAGTGAAGTTTCAAGCGTTATTTCTCACTGTGCTGGTTATCTATAAAACAGTCTTTTGCTGAAAGTTTTTTATGTAAAGATTTCCCAATGCTTTCAATTGTCTTTGTTACTCCATGGTTGTGAACAAGCTGAAAATGTCTGAACGTTCACCCCAAATTCTGATGTGTAAGGCCTCCATATAACTGCAGGCATTTATCTTAATTTCAGTGCTGATTTGAAACCTCTTGAGTCATAAATGCACAGGAGATGGTAGTTTAAATGTATCATGAGGATAAGCCCTGAGCATCCTTAAGGTCCCCAGGCTGCTTTTGCATGGACAAAGTGCCTCATTGGTAGGCATACAGCAGATCTGTCTGATTTTAATATATAGTTCCAGAAGCTAACATAAATTGAGAATCCAAACGTGTGGGTTCTTGTTTCTGTCTTCAAGGAAACAGTTTGTAGCTTAAATAAAATACTTCATTACTCTCAGCCCCATTTTACCTACCCATTTGTATTTGGGGCTTGATCATTTCGAATTCACTTTTTATATATCCATATTCTGAATGATATCCTATCTTTAAAATGGTATCCATGTCTTATACATTGCATACTTTATTTTATGCCATTTAAAATCACTTTATTCGTGTGGGAATTAGAATAAATAATCCAAATACAAGATTTATCTTTCTGTTTCTCAAATGGCCTATAACTCTAATCAAGAAAATAGGAACTTCCAAATGAGAGCATGGCAAAGTAAGAACCCAAGATGTTTCTGATAGAATGAACTAGTCAATGTACTACAATGAAATGATTTCCAGGGGGTCAATTTACATATTTTAAAGCTATTTTCTCTGGTATCTAGTCTATTTTATGTGACTACAGTTAAACTAAATTTATTCTTAGTAGTTATCTTGCAGGACTGTAATGACCATTTCTTGTGCTGGTACATAAGTTCCTCTTTTTTGGAATGGTTCACACAGTCACAGGTAGCTCAGAGTCATATGCCATTATCTCCCTTAATCATAGTTGACTTCTCTTAGCTGCACAGTTGACCCACACTAGATCAGGGAAAGAAACACAGCTTGTGTTTGGGATCTGAGCCAGAGAAATGAACCAAGGAAACATGCCCTGACTCTGAAACCAGTACCAAAGAAATACTCTTGGCCCCTAGAATCAGAGTCAGTGAATGAAATGTGCCCTGACCTTAGAGGTAGTGTCAAAAAGTGAAGTAAGGCCAGTGAGAGAAACACAGTTTAGCTCAGATCAGAGCCATCTCTGCCCCTGTCCAACTGACTTGTGAAACCAACCAATCACAGAGCAGGACAGCAGAATCTTGAACCTAGGGCCCAGAACCAAGGGAAGAAACACAGCCTGTGTTTGGGACCCGAGTCAGAGAAATGAACACTTTATCCCCAAACCCAGAGCCCAGGAAATATGCCCTGACTCTGAAACTAGTACCAAAACAACACTCTTGGCCCCTAGAATTAGAGTCAGTGAAAGAAATGTGCCCTGGCCTTAGACACAGTGTCAAAAAGTCAAGAAAGGCCAGTGAAAGAAATACAGTTTGGCCCTGAAATCAGGGCTGTCTCTGCCCCTTGCCCACAAACTGGCCAATCCCTGGGCAGAAAATAAACTAACTAATCACAGTTGACTCCGCCCCCTAGACATCCTATATAAACCGCCCTGCCTGGTCAGTTGTGAGCTGTTCTCTCCACCCTGGTAGAGGCAGCTACTCTCCTGGACTCCTCCTTCCCAAATAAATCTCTTTCTCAAAAGAGTTTTGGGTGAAGACCTTCATTCACTGGTACACAGAAGAACCTTGCTGGGACATCCCATAGTGGACTGAGCAAAGGGGAGCTGAACAGAAGAACCTTGCTAAGATGTCCCATAGTGGACTGAGCAAGAGAGAGCTGGTAACACTGAGTCAGAAATTGTGGCTCTCCAGGAGAGGAGCAGGATTGCTGTGTCCTGTGGGTAGACCATCCCCCATCACACCAGGTATATCTTGACTTTTCCAAAGAGTCAGGATAACCTTCCTTGCTGAAGCAGTTCCAGGCCTGACTCTCCTGAGAAGTCAGAAAAATTTCCTTTCCAAGGTTGGGCTGTTTCTTTGCAGTCCCAGCCATCAGAGCTGTGCTAAATAGCTTCAGGGCAGAGCTCTTGTTCTGAGTAGCTCTAGTGTCTGGGATACCTCGCCCTCTAGGGCGGAACTGTCTCCTTGCAGTTTCAGCCATCAATTTACTAACATTCTGGTGCTAAAACCTGGGAGACCAAACCCAGAGTTTTTGCAGCTTACTTACAGTGTGTATATAGGAGTGGGAGAAATACTCCTGAATTAAGTCTACAGTCTACCAAATAGCAAATACAGATTTTGACCACGTGAGAAAACTTTGATGAAATTACCCTGACTAAGGAAACAGAGAGGTGAGATCACTGGATAAATGACAAGCCAAAATACTTAAAAGAAGAAATCAGACTTCGTGTACTCTGCAACTCAGTGTCAGTGAGCAAACCCAGCTCATGAGAGTAACAGTACATGCTGCTCTACAACTGGACAACAGTTTGAAGTTCCCACTGAAACCAGTAAAACCTTATTTAAATGGAAGAATAACTGTCATTGCAGTCAATCTAGAAAGTTCTAAAAGTCCTTTCTCCTCAAATGATTGATCATTTCTAATCTGAAAATTCTAAAACCTAAAATAGAAGACATGAGGAAGGAATTTTCAGGAAAAAATATTCAGTTCTTAAAGACCTAAAAAATAGTGGCATCTAAATTCTTTTTGAAGAATATATGGAAAAGAGAAATACTTCTTAATGAGACACAATAAAACACCATAGAAATTAGAGTAATCCATTGATTATTTTTTACCTGTTGCTAATACCATCTGGTACAGGCACACTGCCTTTTATCAAAAATGCTTGGCAACAGGTATGTTAGGGATTTTTAATTTTTTTCAGATTTTAAAATACTACATACATATATAAGATATTTTGGAGATGAGGCCCACCCTGAATTTAAAATTTCAAGTATGCTTCATCCCTACCTTATAACCTGGGGATAATGCAATGTTTTTATATGATGCATCAGATGAGATCAGATGTGACACTTCCATGAATGTTGTCAAGTTTCAAAGTCAAATGCTTGACATTTCATAGTATTTCAGATTTTAGAATCTTCTGATTAGAGATGATCATCCTGTAAGGTTTTGAAAAGCCCAGTAAAAACCCATAGAGTAAGAATCTGGTCTTCGAAATTGCAGGAAAACTTACATAACTCTTTCTTCTTAATGATCACTGGAGATTCACTTTCCAAATTTAAAAACTATGAGATTTGCAGTCCATATTTTTTCACAAGTACATGCCGGGAGGGTTGGTTGGGGGCTGGTGAGAATGGTGTAGGAAGTTCTCGGCCTTACTCTCTCACTATCTCAATACTACCCTACGAAAGTCTCACTTCTTTGTAGGACAGAAAAGAGTTCTGCTCACTGAACTTTGTTTTACAGATGGATAAAAGATCCTTCAAACCATATAGCTCACGCCTCATCGAAGAGCCATTTAAACAGCAGAAAACCTTCACAACTTCACCACAGCCTGTCACTCACTCCTGAGTCACAGCTGATTCCATGGTTGCATGTGACTAACTTGAATTAAAAGGAAGTGTGCACAGAACTTTTGCAGTTTGGTGTAGTATAAATCATTGATGGATAATTTGGCTTTATATTATAAACACTTCGAGAGACGATTTATGTTTATGTGGATAAAAGTCAAGTGCAAGCCAATAATAACACATTTCCTCCCTCAGACAATTCCTCATCCAACGTAAAAGTCTCACACTGACAACTGGGAGAATGCCATCAGCATCTCTCCCCAAAACATCAAGGTATCGAAATTTTTATTTTGTTGAGAATGCATTGTTATCATATCAAGGAGAAACAAAACAAAACAAAAATGTTAATTCAGTTTTTGTTTTGTTTCCAGTGTAAAACTGAATGAAAAGGCTACTTCCTGGAAAGCCTACTGTAATAATGTCTAATTGAAAAAAAAATGATACAGCTAAGCATTTCTTTCCAAATAGCCCTACTTGCTAAACTTGGCTGTACATTGGAATTGCCCAGGGAGTTGTACGAGATAGTATGGCCAGCATTCTAGGAGCAAATATTTCTATTTAATTGGTTTGTGCTGTCTTTGGCATAGGGGTTCTAAGTCTCCCCAGGTGGTTTTCATGTTCAGCTAAAGTTGAAAACTGCTACCCTGTGGTGCAGATTATGGCTAAGTTATGCTAATCCTTAAATAATTTGGAAAGTTTTATTGAAAATAAGCAAGATGGAGAGTATTTGATACCACAGTATAGTTACTGAGATGTTCATAATTAAAAGAAAAAGTACATATTAAAAATATTGTGTCAGTTTGGATTAGTCTGTTCAGTCTTTATAAATTCCTTTAATGACACAGTGTGGAATAAGATATTTACTAAACTCATACATACATGAGTAAGAAAACTTAAATTTCCAAAGCATGCCTCCATTAAGTTATACTATGTCTTCTGTGCTCCCTATGGAAGGCTTTGGAAGAAAATTTCATGTTTATTTTTGGCAATTAAGTTGTTTCACTTATTAACTTCTTCCAAAGAGCCAACTTTGTTTGGCTTTCTTAGCACTCCACTAAAACAATATTTTTAATTGAATTAAAAATTTTAATTAAAGTATAATTAATCACTCCCCTCTCCTTTCAACTCTTCCCATGTTCTCCCTTAAAGCCTCTCAAATGTATTGTCTCAAATTCTATTGATCGTTATTGTTACATGCCTATACCCATAAGCTCATAACTGTATAAATACAACCTACTGAGTTCATTTAGTGTTGCTGAATTGTATAGGATTTCAGGGCTGACCACCTGGTATTTGTATAAGCAATCATGGGGCTCATCCCCAGGGAAGGCTGACTCCATCTCTCAGCAGTTCTTAGTAGCCTGCAGTTCTTTGTCTTTCCCTCCCATATTAGCTTGTCTACTGGTGTTCTATAATGAGAATGGCATTTCACTTAGCCAAATTGTTACAGTTCTTTCAGAAATCAATGTTTGTATTACTATACTACATTTGGGACAGGACAGTTAAAGTGACTTAGCAGGGTAGTATTAGTTTTGTAGAAAAAAAAAGACTGTGCCTTTCATAAGTGTAGTTAATAGTCCTTTAATTATATTAGACTAGTTCCTTACCAAAGACTCTGTATGCTCTATATGTAATGGGAATGTATATATATATATATATATATATATATATATATATATATATATAAATTTTATACACACAACCATGAACATATACATTGATATTGATATTTCATGAGTACAAATTCTGTGATGTCTAGAAGACACGATGTACACACTGGTCATGGCGGATGTGAGGAACATGGAAGGAGTCGGTGTAGGAAAGGGAGGGGTGGAAGTCATATAAGTAAATATTGCACTCCTGTATAAAATTCTCAAGAAAAAATATTTCTTTTTAAAGTAAGAGGCTTTCATAGGAGCTAGAAATCAGTAGCCATGTCAATTTTGTCATTCAAGTTGGCACAATGGTATTTTGTTTATGGATTCTCCTGGCCAAAATTGTGTTTTATTCTGGCAAGCATTTAGTCCTTAGCTTTCTCCCAGAGCTCACTCTAACTCTGCATCAGGAAGTACTAAAGCCATGATCTTAACTTCTTTGGCCAATGACCAAAGAGGGAGAGATAGAGGAAAAATAATATTATGGTTGAGAATATCATTGTATCAAAATGTAGCCTGTCTTTTAAAAAAATAAATATTAAGGACTCAATAAAAAGCTGGGCATGATGATACACACCTTTAATCTCAGCATGGGGAGGCAGAGGAAGGCAGATCTCTATGAGTTCAAGAGCAGAACCTAGAGAGTTACAGGACAGCAGGGTTACATAGAGAGACCCTGTCTCAAAAACATCAGTGAGCTCAATAAATCATTATTGTGTTACCTGAAGACCAATGTTCCCACATGGGAATGCTTTATATCCATTGTTCGCATTATGGAACCAAGTCAGACCTCAGTTTCACGCAAATCCTTTCAATCATCACTTAATAATTCAGCAATAAAACAATGCAGCTGCATGTCTGCTGAGGTCCAAGCTGGCTCTGAGATAGACTCCTAGGAGGAATCATGGCTCGAGAGCTTGTGTGGTAAATCTGGTTTGGAGAGGCCCGAAAGGATTTGTTCTCCAGAAGCTGTTCAAAGAGCCTGAGTTGCTGCTGGGGTACCTCATGTAATGATGACAGCATTAACTTAGAGCCTACAAAAATGTAACTTTAGAATATTTCAAATTTTAGTCAAAATTATTTTATTGTGCTTAGTTATCTCCTAGATGTATAATATTATTAGCATTATTTTTATCCCAATGGTCAGAGTTACAAGAACTTATATTTGTATTTATAATCATGTGAGCACTAAGTGATTATTGAGAGCTAGTGTCTAAAGCAATGTTGTTTATATTCGGTTATAATAGATATATCCCACGGGGTCTACAACTCGTTAGCAATTCTGGCATGATAAGATGTAATAGCAATGATATGGATTAGTTAACAAAGAAAACTTGTGTCGCCCTGTCCTCTTACCAGCAGCACACTGCTGTGGCAGCAGAGACAGAAAGGGCCACTCAAAGAGTATATTCTCTATTTCATGTCAGGCTGTCCAGAAACAAACCTTTTGAGGTCCTTCAGGAGAAGAGGATGAGTGATCCCCAGAAAAGCGAACTCACTTTATTGTCCTGTCTGAGTCACTGTGAGTAAAGGCAGCTTTTTCAAAACATTAAGAGTATCTGCATCTTATTTATTTATTTATTATTATTTAGTTATTAATTTATTTGGTTGGTTAGTTATGGATGACAACCCATATAAAATTGACACCCTCTGAAGTCATCTGATAAGGGTAATTTAAAAAGGAGTGGTTATTGTAGACGTGAAATAGTAACAGCACTCATGAGGAAACATTATTTAGAATCCTTTCAGACTCTACCAGTACTCTAAGATTTTGTCTTTGAAAAGAGAGAACACCTTGCTGTCCTTGTACCCTGCCCCTGCAGCAATAGATGTGGTATTGAAACCTCAGTCATAGACAGGGAGCCCCTGAATCCTCAAATACATTAAAAAAGTAAGTTATAAGCTGGGGAGATTGCTAGGTTACTAAAGTGCTTGTGTAAGTGTGAGAACCTGAGTCCAGACTCCCAAGATTCACACAGTGCCAGATGCAGTAGTGAGCATCTGTAGTGCTGGAGCTGCTGAGGGGAGGAAGAAACATCAGAATCACCAGAAGCTCATGGGCCAGCTATCCAGGCACATACAGTAGCTTTGGAGCTAAAACTCATACCTAAGCATCAAATGAGGCTCCAGAGCTTGGGCTCAGACTTCAGCATCACATGAGACTCCAGAGTGGGAATTTAAAATTAAATATTAAGTGGGGCTCTAGATATAGGACTTGGAACCATATGTGGCTACAGAGCTGGGTTCAGACTTACCATCAGTGAAGTCCCAGAGCTGGGAACAGCTGAAACTCAGATCCAAGCAGCTTGCAAATATCCATTCAGCTTTAATGACCAGCCAAACAGGCCAGAGCTGATGAACAAGACTGCTCTTATCAAAGACATTTCTTATCTATTGTCACAAAGAATAGTTAATATTCCAGGGACTGTTGCATAAATTATGGACCACATGGGGTGTGATACAGACAGACACCTGTGTTTATTGATGGCAACATATCCATGTCCTGTCAGTTAGCAACAATAGCTACACAGGTTACGAAGCATAACAAAACAAGATCCTATTTTAATGAAGGTATAGAATTATTAATTAATTGTATTAATAGTGGAAACACTGGGATATTTCCTACCCTAATTTTCTAGCACTTTGGTAGTGTGTATGTGAATTATTTTATAGTTAGAATAATTCTAAAAGAAAGGGGATTCAGGTCATAATAAATAACAGTGGTTGAGTACTTACTGTGTCAAGTAACCTCAAAGTGTTTTGTAGAGAATCTCAGTTATCTCATTTGGTAGAATGATAGCCTAGCATGCTATTCCTGAAGGCCCAGGTTTGATCCCTAGACCCATATAAAGCCAGGGAAGTTGGGATATGCCTGTAACCACAACACTGTGGAGACAGAGACAAAAGGATCAGGAGTTCAGGGTCACCATCTGCTACTCAGCCAGTTCATAGTCAATCTGGGCTACATGGGACCCCGTCTAAAGAATCAAAAGCCAACAAACAATGAAGGATCTCACATACTCTATGTAACTATTTTTTGCCTAAAAACAAACAAACAAACAAAAAGTTGAGACAGGTCTTGTTAGCATTCCTGCTTTACAAATGAGAAGGTTGAGGCTTGGAATGAGTCCATGATCTCTCAATGGATTTCAAATATTGAACGCCCAAATTTGTAGGTACCATAATGCCGGGTTTTCCACCTTTCTTGTCCATGAAACCCCTGCTATCACTCGTGCCATTTTTCCTTAAAATTTTCAGTGTTAAACTCTGAGTCAGGCTGGACCTTTACACTTTAGAGCAAAATCATTCTTCAAAGGCCAGTCTATCCAACTGTAATTATGATGGGACTAAGCTACATTTATATTTGAAATCTAGATGACTTAATGTGAACCAAACAACAAAAGGGGGATAATAATGCAGATGAAAGAACTCAAGTCTGGCAGCCTGCAACAGAAAATTGCTTTCAAGCTGACTCAGCCATGTTGGTTTCATCCAAACAAGGAAGGTGCTCATTACCAATGGTGGGCTGTAGCTTGGTTAACACCTAGAAATGTTGGGTATGTATCCAAAACCGTACTCTTAGATCTCCTTCCTTTGTCCATTGTATTTTCTCATGCCATAGAAATAAATAAGACTCACTGTAGACTGATTCACAAAATCTCTCCCTGAGTCCTTCGCCATATTTGCCTATTAAGTCTCAGTGGGAGGCCAAACCATAATTGCAGGATAACCATGCAATACCTAAACACATTCCAGCAACTTGGGTTCTTACAGCAAGCTACCATAGCATTCAAATTCTTCTCCCTGCATCCCACAGTTACAGATCTATTCTAAAACAAATAGACAACCCCAAAACCATTTGCAGAATAATTATTTTTGCTGTCATTTTTTTTCTTTAATAAGATCTGACTTATCTTTAGGGGTTTCCTACCTTAGCCACGCTGGCCAGTGACATGGGCAATAGAATAGAATATAGGAATAGTGGAACAGTGACCATTCCCAGCGACTCTATGATGGACAGTTGAGCCCAAATTAAAAGTGTCCTGGCTTTCTACTAAGCCTTTACAGAATCTTTGATTTAAATTGAAACATGTAAGAAAAAAAAAAAAACACCCTGTGTCTTTAACACTATGGTAAGTAATACCACTCAAAAGTGCAAATACTGTGCAGTGTTTTCCAATGGCTTTTTTTCCTCATTTTATTCACAGAACTGTGGATTCAGGGAAGGTGTGCAAAAAAGCTGGCTTTGGTGGGATACAATTGTTTCCAATGCTTGCCTCTGACTTCATTCTTTAATGAACATCTCTGGAATCAGTAATTACTGTGGGAACACATCTTTAGAGCTATTCTCAAAGACCCAAACTGGCAGAGGGTGTTTTATAAAGTTCACAAAATGAATGCTGCCTTATTGCCATAAACAAAGGGATTTTTTAACAACCGACTTTCAAACAGCCAGCTTATTACTGATAAGTGAATGAGAGAATAAAGATAAGTCTTTAATTGACAAGAAAATGAAGGATTAGACTAATGGTGCACTTCAACAATATGCCTGGATTCAAACTTGGACCTTCCACAGTTGAAATAAGTA
Source organism: Peromyscus aztecus (assembly GCA_902168405.1). Classification (NCBI taxonomy): domain Eukaryota; kingdom Metazoa; phylum Chordata; class Mammalia; order Rodentia; family Cricetidae; genus Peromyscus; species Peromyscus aztecus. The sequence goes on along the minus strand of CABHPQ010160859.1, from coordinate 5,847 downwards.
ATTTAAAAGCCCTCTACCCCTTCAAATATAAAGACTATTTCTTCTGCAATATTCTGATTAAAATCTCCTAAAATGTGTATAACTAATATTCAATCCCAAAATGAATTTTCCAAGAGATAATCCTATCCTTAAAATTCATGCAGCAAGTTTCTAATATTATTTTTTAAATCTAAGGGATCTTTATTTATTAAGTAAACTTGATTACTAAATACACCAGAGAAAAATTAATTCTACTTTTGACTGAAAATACTAAATATATGTTTTTATTTTTATGTCAAAATTGAAATAGTTTAAAAGAGCAATTATATCTTGTTAAGAACAAAGGATTTTTGCAAACTTTTAAAAAATATTTCAGAATTTAGTCTAAGATAAGAAAACCATAAATACTATTATAAAAAGGTTGGATGAATAGTAAAAAATCACTTTAAGAGAACTGGAGAGCTGGATTCAACTTCAGCTTTGCTTTCACTTGAGGATGACCACATTGCACTAAGGCATCACCAAGCATGACTTGAGATTCACTCTGGTCTATAGAATGCAGATCCTTTGGAACCTGAAGACTGATTATACATCCTAGTAGATACCAACTTCCATAGGTGCTCAAGTTTCTTACACAGGACAAGGATGGAAAGACCTCCCATGTTCATAGTTGATGGGTATGACATTGTGAAAATGGCCATCCTCCCAGAATCTATCTACAGATTCAAAACAATCCTTATTATAATTCTATTGCAATTCTTCATAGAACATTTTAAAGTGATCTTAAAATTCACATAGAAGCACAAAACATCTAGGATAGCAAAACCAATCCTGATATATAAAACTAACATCTGCTGATGGTAACACTGTCACTGATTTAAACTTATACCAAGCTGTGTTAGTAAGCATCAAGCATTAGCCCAAAAACAGACATACTAGTCCATGGAATAGAAATGAGGACACAGCTATAAGTCCACACTCTACAGTCACCTGTGTTTTTATTTTAACAAAGATGCCCAAACCTTCTATTTGATTAACCTATTAATTCTATTCCTTTAGGCTGATGCCTGGAACACATAATGATTAGAGCTGAATGAGTATCCATCCACATTGTATACAACTCAGGCAGTATCTGCTCTAAGTAGTAAACAAGAGAGTATCCATAATGCCCATGAACTGTTCATACTCAAATATTTTGCTAAATCATTTGGACTCTTTTCATGTTTCCTAAATTAATGGAATGTCTTGGGGTGCACTCTGATTTTTTTTTGTCTGAACTTTCCTGTAAAATTTAAAAATTCAGCCAAGTATCATGTACTTTTTAGAAAGCATAACACAGTGCCTTTTTTCCCTAAAATTTCTTTTTCAAAAGGCTGGTGATAGCTCAGTGGGTAAAAGTACTTGCCAGACAATGCCATCAACCCAATTTCAAGAGTCCATGTAAGGGCCAGATGTTGTAGCATGAATGACTGTGATCTCAGAGTACCTCTGTGGGAAGAAGGAAGGTAGAAAGGCAAGGGCTGGCACCGAAAGGCTGACCTTCAATCTCTGCATGCTTGGAGGCACTGGCATTTACCCACATCTTTACATGTAAATCAGTAAATTAGCACACACACACACACACACACATACACACACACACACACACACACACACTGAAATAATATAAGTATTTTTAAACAATTTTTGAGGTTATAATATAATTTTATAATTTCCCCCTTCCCTTTCCTCCCTCTAAAACCTTCCATGATGTACCCCCCCTTGCTTTCTTTCAAATTCATGGCCTCTTTTTCTTTGATTATTGTCACATATGTGCATGCATGTGTGTATGTATGTATTATGATGGCTATTCTTGGTTGTCAACTTGACTACACCTAGAACAAAATACCAAAAATGGAGGGCACATCTGTGGGGGATTTTTACTTAATTTGAAGTAGGAAAATCCACTTCTAATCCAGATTTTTGAAGCAGGAAGACATGCCTTCAATGCAGATCTTTTGAGCTGGGGAAGACAGTCCTTTAATGCAGACCTAATCTGGGCCACATCATCTGCTGGAAGCCTATATAAGGACATGGAAGGAGGAAGATTTGCTCTTTGTCTGCTTGCTTTCACCTTACTAGCAAGTCCATTCCATCACTGGCCTTAGAGCCTACTTCTTTGGGATTCAGTATATGATTTCAGGAACAACCATTTGACATTGGAAATAATTTAATTTTTTTCTTGGGCTGCCAGAATAGTTTAGTGGATAAAGACACTTGCTACCATGCCTGATGACCTGAGTTTGATCCTCAGGACCCAACTGGTGGAAGAAGGTGTCTTTTGCCCTCCACAGGTACACATACTCAGACACATGAGGCCCTTCCCACACACACAAAACAAATAAAAGTAAAAGATTTCCATTTTTACTTCTAGAATTCCAGATTTTTCACTATTAAAATAAAACTATCATGCTCCTAGGAAACAATTTTAGAAAGTGATATAAATCATTTGATTAACAACTACAAAGGATATAATAGCTGGACATAGTGGGGCATTTTAAAATGAAGCAATTGCTCGGTTTATGTGAAAATCTCTCAGTTATCTACCCAGTCTACAAATTTTGTAAAGAAAAGAACCAAAAAAAAAAATTGCAAAAGTGGAAAAAAATCCAGGATGTGTATATGTGAGCAATTGTGTATGCAGGTGTGTATAAAGTATATTAAAGCAATAATGAGCAGTTACTAAGCACTTACTGAGTCCCAGCTCTGTGTTAAGTAGCTAGTAGATACGAGCTTCGCTAGGACACACTACAGCTTGAGGATGCAGGAATTATCCACATTTTCAGCACTAGAAAACTGAGGACATGAGAGACTCAGCTGGTTGCAATGAGGTCAGGTTTTAAATCTGTGTTTGTTCAATCACACCAAGTGCCATGTCCTCATCTTGGCATAATCATATGCTAACTTCTCCATGGATAAACGAAACAAAATCTACTTCATCAGATTTTATCATCTCCCAGCAGAACAACCCTGGTCCAAGTGGTTTAGCCATGGTATGTGAAAGGGCTGTTGTTATCCCTGAAAGACTGACAGAAAGGTTTCCAAGGAAAAAGGTGATATCCAATAACCTCACATACAAAGTGTGTCTCAGGAGAGGGCATCATATTTTTGGCTTTCTCTATTTTCAAGGGATAAATGCAAAAAAAAAAAAGAAATCTCAGAATATCTAAATGTAAGCCAAAGTATGATGAAATCTAAACAGTTCCTATAACCATAGGGAAAATAGTTCCTTAAAGTAATCATTTATTTCATAGAGCACTCCTATTGTTCTTGTAGCCAAAATGTGCCTTGGCGTCCTTTTTATTAATAATAATAAGTAAGTATTTATAACATACTCCATGTTGAATGGCCTCACACTGTTTTGATTGCAGTATTCTGTCATTGACTGCCGCACAATTTACAATGCATTCTAAAGTGAACTCATAATTTTCTATTCCATTTAAAATCTGCCTTTTTCCATTGAGAGTAGTTTGAAATGGGGCCTTAGAGATATGGCTCAGAGGGTAAAATTCTTGCTGTATAAGCATGGAAACATGAGTTTAGATACCCAGCACCCATTTGAAAAGCCGAGGGTGGCAGCATGCCACTGTTATCCCAAGGTGGAGAGAGGAGGGTACTGAGAACTGATTGCCAAGCCAGTCAATCCCATTGGTATTGCTCACCTTGAGCAGGAGACCCTCTCTCCAAAATATGAGAAAATACAGGAAGAAACTTAATATTAACTTCTGACCTCTATATGTGTATACAAGGACATGTGTACCTACACATACATGCATAAGACATGAACACACACATAATCAATTAAAATGTAATTTGAAAAGTAAAAGTAAGTGTGCTGGTTAGCTTTTTGTCAACCTGACACAAGCTAGAGTTGTGCTGGGGAAAATACCTCTATCAGACTGGACTGTAGACAAGTCTGTGAGGCGTTTTTAGATTAATTATTAGCATGGGAAGCTTCAGTCCACTTTGAGTGGTGATACCTCTAGACACATGGTCTTAGGTTATAAAGGAAAATAAATTATGCAAGTCACGGGGAACAGCCCAGTACACAGCATTCCTTTATGGTCTCTGGTTTAGTTCCTGCCTCTAGGCTCCTGCCTGGAGTTCCTGCTCTGAGTTCCCTTGGCACTGAACTGTGATCCTGAAGCTGTAAAGCTGGAGTTTATCCTTCCACATTTGGTCTTGGTCCATGTTTGATCACAGCAAACTCGCAAAGAGAGTAAGCTTCCGTGTTATGCAGATGAGGTGTTACTTAGCAAACTCTGTAACATTAGGTAGACAACAAAACAGATTAAAATTTGGCCAATATTTCTGAAGGATTTAAAAATTGTAAAGTGTTATCTATTTCATGAAACACTAAAAATGGTTTTATTGATAATTTCAAATATTCTCTTTGAGAATAACCTGATAAACTGCATTTTACTATATACAACTTGCTTCAGGGAAAGGTTTAGGCAGTTAGCACAAATAAAGACATGAATATTGGAGGAAGAAACACAACTCTGCATCTCGATGACAAAGTTAGGTTCCAGAAAAGCAAAAGACATTAAGAAAATTGTTTTCAAGGTGAGTCAAAATATCCTAAGACCCTGGTACACTAAAGTGAGTAACTGGTCTGTAAGACTATGGGACACAATTAGGCAATCTATGAAGGCAAAACCAAACAGACTGACTCAAAGTAGAAAGCACAAAAGTATACATAGGATGCTTTCACTAATATATAAACCAATCAATGTGGGGGCTTTACACTTTAACTTAAAATATTAGCACCTCTCATGCTGGAGGACATCCTAAGTCACTGCACAAATAAGGTAAGTGCTGAGATGGTTTGTTTATCCTTCACATAACGGTAGTGAAGGAGGTTGGGGAAAGTCACCAGAATCGGGGTTTATATTGAAAACTGTCTCCAAGATATCCTTCCATTGGATTCTATATGGAATGTAAGAGGAGAACTATCAATAAAAACAATTTAAAAAAAAGATCTCAAAGGACGTTTTTGGGTAAAGAACTAGAACATGGATGAAAGGGGGCCTAGATGAATTAGGTGATACAAGGAGTTTGATTTTTGAAAACTTTAAGTTTGGGGTATCTATTAGCAACATGTGTAGAAGCACTGAGAGTGTTATTAATAATATGAAGATGTATATTTAAGAGTTGCATTCTGCAGTATGCCTAGGAAATGCATTGCTTAGGTATCATGTGCTAATAGCTAATATTTCAAGCCACACTTAAAGCCTGGAGAATGGATGCATCCAGAAATATGATAAACAGAATGAAGAGACGAGATTGAGTTCCAGCAAACTCCAGAATTATTTAAAAGATAGGAGGAGGGGATATAAAAAATGACAGATGGAGGTGGATTTCTTATAATCTGCCCAGTGACTAATGGACCCATTTCCTCTGCTGTCAAATTGTGTCTGCTTTTACCATAGAATGTATGTCAGAAATGACACTCTGTCAGACTCAGGCCTAGACTACAAAGATGTGGGACATTCTACCTTGGTCACTAGGCATCCTAAATCTCAATGAATAAAACTCAATTTTCCCATAGTAAACACTCAAGAGAAGTCTTGGTCTATATTGTTCGAGAGCCCTTCAGTTAATTTCACCAAAGAATCAGTTGAACAAGTCAAGATTTCCTTGAAACCTTCAGATCAGAGCATCCCCTACCATACACCATCAAAGGCCCTCAGAAATTGCATTCTGTAAAAGCCTTATGCCTGGCCCTCAGGCCAAGTCCAAATACTTATTAGGTATAATACAGATCTAGATTGATGCTGAGGAAGGAGGAACAAGGGAGAAACAGCAAAGAGAAGACTAAAGGAAGGA
>CABHPQ010160858.1:25588-49549 GCA_902168405.1 Peromyscus aztecus | reverse complement strand
AAAGATACACAGGACATGTTTTCTCTCATATGTGTTTTAAATTTAAAAGAGAAAAATTGTACATGTACATTATGAAGGTAGAAAGGAGGACTATTGGGGGTGGAGTAAAGAGGACCAGCAAGAATGCGAGAGGAAGGATGGAGAGAAAGGGAAAAAAATGAGACAAAGGGTAATGATAAGTAGTTACGTGGCTTAGTCACTGTCCTATTGCTGAGAAGAGATACCATGACCAAGGCAACTCTTACGTAAGAAAGCATTTAACTTGGGGCTTGCTTATGTGGTGGAGAGCATGATAGCATTCAGGCAGGAGTTGGAGCAGGAGCTGAGAGCTCTACGTTCTGATTCCTGATCCATAGACTGAGAGAGAAACACTGGGACTGGCCTACTGCTGTGGAACAATCCTTTTGTACACTATGATTATGTATTAATCCCATTGGCTGATAAAAGTTGATAGGCCAATAATCAGGCAAAAAGTACATGTGTGGTGATCAAATGAGAAAGAAGGGTGGAGTCAGAGAGCTGGGAGAAGAGGAGAAGCAAGATGAAGGTACCCTCACATGGCAGAGTGTAAAGAAGGAATATGGATTCATTTAAAATGTAGGAGCTAGTAAGTAATAAGCCTGAGCTGTTGGCCAAGCATTTAAAATCAATATAAGCCTTTGTGTGGTAATTTGGAAGTGGCTCCTGGGATGGGAAACTCTGTCTACAGTGTAACCCAAGTAACACACTTCCTCCAACAAGGCCACATCTCATAATCTTCCTAAACCTTTCAAATAGTGTCAGTCTCTGGTGAGTAAGCGTTCAAATATATGAGCCTATGGGGGGGAGCATTCTTATTCAAAATACCACAGTGTGTAAATTTTGAGAGGTAAATTTCAAAGGACTCCACCCATGTTGACAAAGAACTGTAGGCAACTAATGACTGCTGAGAGTGAACAAATTAGCATTCCCGAGCATTGAGCCTCCTAGCTGATTATCTAATACCTAATAGTCAGCCTGAAATAATATATATATGCTACACTAAGTAGACAGCATGTTTTAATTATATGTATATATCTATAGTACACACATAAATATGTATATATGTAACAAAAAAAATCTAAGAAAAAGAGGACAAAGTTTTGAGGAGGACTAAGGGGAGTACATGGAAGGAGGGAAGAAAGGGAGGAAGAAACGATATAATTATATTCTAATTAAAATAAATTTATTAAGAAAAATAACTTGCTGTTCAGCACAAAAACATATTGTGGAAGGACACTAATCTAGAGATATTAAAAACAAAACAAAACAAAACAAAATACCTTAACCATCTCCTTCTGCTTCCTGTCTCTTCTGAGGGAACACAGGATAGCAGCTGGCCAGGCAGCCATCTTCATATACAAGAATGCAAGAATATAGTGAGAGACTTCTTATCAAGTACTACCTTTCCATCTTCATCATTGTGCAGGCTTTTCTTTTAAGAGCATGTAGTTGCCTCCCATTCAAAAAGAAAACCAAGTACACCAAAAAGCAGCACAGTCTTGATGGAATTTCAAGCAAGAATGAATAATTTTAGACATGTGAATTATTATGCCAAAAGTGATGTCAGGACTTTGCAGTGCATGTCAGTGGCTCACTATCACACACTTTCACTAGGGAAGTGCTGAGGAGCTGAGAGTATCCCAGTTTGTAAGTAGATTTCATTCTGTGCATTTGAGGATTACAACATGCTGATGTGGATACGTAAGGACAAGGTAACGTTTACAACAGTGAACTGAATTACAACAGCTCAGTGAGCTTCCTTTCTGTTGCAAGAGCATCTAAAATGTGCTTATTTGACAAAATTTAACTTTCAAATATGCCTTTTGCCTTAAAGTAGGACATAACTTAGGACTGTTTATTCTATGAACTTTTTCTGAAAAATAGTCTATAATAAAAGCTTTTGCAATAAATGAAATGAAGAATTGTTTCCCGAAAACATCCTCCATTCAAATGTCTACGTAGGGTTTTTCACCTTAAGCTGTGTCTCCATAAAAGGAATGTCTATGTTATTCTCATTTTTATTTGATTCTATGTTGGGCACACATCAAACACCCGAAAGTTTATCATGCTTATTCCAAACAAGATGCTGTTAATTTTGTGCTGGTTTGACAAGGCCTAAAATTCAGGTTTTAGTGTGTGGTATCTGTGCAGATATGTGTGTGTTAATTTGCTTTTTCATTTGCTAATTAGTTCTTTTAGGCTTTTATTTTTTTATAGTCTTAAAACAAATTGTAATGAAATACAATTCAGAAATGACTCAGTATGGTACCTTCGGTAAAACCCAGAAGCCAAATTGGCTGAAATTATAAAAATGAAATTAAGATATTTATAGAGACTGTAAAGCTGTTTTCTTTTTCTCTACAAAGTTGTTATGCTTTCCTCATCAACCTAAGAATTGTTAGTCAACGGTCCTCTAGCCTCCATCAAGCTGAGTGCTCTGGAATGTAGAAAAGAAACAGGACAAGTTCTGCAACTGAAATGCAGATAGCAATCTAAGAAGTTAAACTATAGTTTAGCCCTGATCAGTAGAAGAAGACAATTAGAACATCAGGGGAGTTTTAATAAAGAGGTGAAAACAGCTTCAGAATACACACAGCAAAGTGTGAAGATGGGGAGCCTTGGGGCAGCAAATGCCCAGGAATTTGCATTAAGAAGTCACCATTGCCTACCTGCAGAATAATGAAAAGAGCACATTGACCAATGCAGAACTGAGACACCAACCAGAGTTAGAACCCATGAGGACAGGCTTTGAATGAAGACTGAGAAGTGTGATGTCATTCAGTTTGAAACTGGGGGCTGTTGGGATATTTTTATTTTTATTTTGAAGAACTTTATCATGATAAAATAGAGATTGGCAGATTAAGGAACAGGTAACAGAGTCCTAGACAGATACATTTTTCACAATTCTGAAGACCAGAAGTAGGTGTTCCTATGAGGACTCTCTTCCTGATTTGGAGATGCCTTTTCTGTCTCTAAATGGATGGCAGGTGGTGGGGATAGAGGACATAAGGAAGAGGAGAGGAGGACAGGGGAAGAGAGGGGATGAGATGAAATGTTAGAAGTATGGGAGGCATGGAGAGGAAGAGAAAGCTCACACAGCCAGCACAGTGCACTGTTTGGCGGATGGCTACTTTCTAATTGTGTTCTGTATTTTTCTCTCTCTCCAAAAAAAAACAACAACAAAAAAAAAACATATCAGTTGTATAGGATCCTCCTTTATAGTGTAATTACAGGCCCACTGGGGAACTGACACTTAAACATGTGCCTTTGGGGGCAATATAAGTCATTTCACAGTAACTGATTTCCTTATCGTCTGCCTTTTATATCATCCCCTACAAATGCAGAAATTTCAGTCTTTAAGCTTCACTTTATTCATTTATTTTTTGTGTGTGTATGTGTGTGTGTGCATATGGTTGAAGAAATCAGATGACAACCTCAGATATTGTACCTCAGGCACCCGTCACTTTGTCTTTTGACACAGATTTTATCAGCTTGGAGATCACAGATTTGGCTCGCTCTGAAGATCTTTCTGGTTTTAATTCTCCAGGGCTGCCATTATAATCTCACATGTGTACTACACCAGGCTTTGTTACATGCATTCTGGAAATCAAATTCAGGTCCTCGTGTTGTACTTTGCCAGTTGAGTTATCTTTCTAGCCTTTAATTTTCCTAATATAAACCTGCAAGGCATTTAGTTCTTGAAAGCAAGTCCTCTCTTCCTCCCATGCCTCATTATGTTCTTCCCTCACACCTTACCTCCTTCCTCCTTTCCTCCATCTTTCCTTCCCCTCTGCTCCCTGAGTGCTGACTTATTTGCCTTCCTTCCTTCCCCTCTCCCTATCCCCTCCCTCTTTCCATTTATTCTTCTGCCTCTTTTTCCTTTTTTGCTTCATTCCTACATTTTGTAGGTTCAGAAACAGTAGTTCGTAGAAAATTTGTTGATAAACTGAATAGAAAATTGCAGCTTTATGCCTAAACAGAACTGTGTAAGTACAGCCAATGGCCCATAAAATCTAGCACAGCACTGTTTTAAGACTGAACTTTAAAATGCGCAAAGCTCAGAGACGTTCTGAATGGAAACAAAGTGTCTGAGAAAATCGAACCACCATTCAACCTCACATAAAATACTTTATTTTAAGCAGGTTTTGTTTTGCCTGTATTTCCACAATTATATTCTATACACAGGCCAAAAACTTCAATTTTAAAGAAAATCCTATCATAAGTAAAATGTTGCCTTTATATGCTGATTGGATAGTTTCAGTTCTTAGGAAAAAGACTTAAATCAAGTCCATTTTAACTTGCTCTTAGAGTAAATTAAATTACTTTTAGAGTATTTAAAAAAAAAGTCCCAGACCCCAAATTATAATCAATGGTGCAGTAAAAGAAATATTAGTTGAAAATTAAAAAAACTATCAACATCATTTTGAAAATTTAAACCATGGTCCTCTAAACACAGCAGCTTTTTCATTTTAATCAGAACACCTATAACCACACCAAGAGCTCCTCATGACTGCAGAATGTCCCTCACACAAAGAGGGGCCTGTGAGATCCCTTCTACCTTTATTTGAGATTCCAGCCACTCTATTCCTATACCTCTATACCCTATACCTCCCATCCAGCTGTACATAATTCTGCCCCAGCTGCATATGGGCTCAATGTCTCCAGGACAGACAGAGTATATAAAATATATGTCTTAGTTAGGGTTTCTATTGCTGTGAAGAGACACCATGATCATGGCAACTCTTATAAAGGAAGACATTTAATTGGGGTGGCTTACAGTTCAACGACTCAGTCCATTTTCATCATGGTGGGACATGGAGGCATGCAGGCAGACATGATGCTGGAGAAAGAGCATTTTATGTCTTTGAGAATTTTATGTCTTTGACTCACAGGCAATAAGGAGTGAACTGCGCCACAGGATGTGGCTTGAGCATATATGAGATCTCAAAACCCACCCCTGAAGTGACACACTTCCTCCAACAAAGCCAAACCTCCTAATAATGCCACTCCCTATGAGCTTATGTGGTCAATCACATTCAAACTACCACAATGTGAAAGAGCAATTGACTGTGGTGGTTAGAGTGAGAAAGCCCACCCCCCACCACCACCACCTGCACCCTGACTCATATATTTGAATACTTGCTTCCCAGCTGGTAGAATTGTTTAGCAAGAATTAGAAAGTGTAGTCCTGTTGGTGGTATAAATAAAGTATCACTTTGGCCACTCAACTAATGAGAAAATAGAGGCACAGAATTTAAGTAACTTGGCTCAGCACAACTTAGGTGAACTAGCCTTGACAGATAGATGTCTTGTGACCCCTAATGTAGACCTCATGTCCATATGTCTTTTTAAATTATTTTTTTACAAGTACAGTGAATCAAGATAATTGTTATAGAATATTACTTTAACTAGGCAAAGATATGTTACATTTGTTTATGCTGCATTTGTTTAATGATGTAAAGATGAGTTGCTTTGCCTGCCTAAGCCATCTGATTGGTCTAATAAAAACATGAATGGCCAATAGCTGGCAATAGATGGATAGGCAGGGCTAGAAGTCTGAGAGAATAAGTAAAAGGAAGAATCTAGGCTTGAGAAAAAAATGGAGATAAGAGAACAAGGGAAAAAAAGAAGGAGATGCCTGGGGATAGCCAGTCAGGCAGTCATCAGCCAGCCAGACTTGCAGTAGGACATACAGAATGAAAGAAAGGTAAAATACCCTGAGGCAAAACATAGATGAATAGAAACAGGTTGAATTAAATTATAAAAGCTAGCAAGAAACAAGCCTAAGCTAAGGCCGAGCATTCATAACTAATAATAATTTTCTGTGTCATGATTTGGAAGCTAGTTGGTAGCCCAAAAGAAAGCCTGCTGCTTTCCCCCAACTTGGTGGAGAAGCCTGTCTACTCAAAGAAACAAGACAAATGGATCTGTTGACATGTGTTTACCAAGGCATAACCTGACTTGGTTCTAGTGGTATCAGTAGTGACTCCTATAACTACATTTAACTTTAATTTAAACAAAGAAACAGGAAATAACATATTTAAGTCTATAATTTCTGAAACAACAAACCAACACATTCAGAATTTTATGTCCTCCAGTTTTCATTTTCACTGAGGTGAAAATGCCACAGTTACAGTTAAGCAATTAGCTTCCCTGTGTCAAAGCATGTTAGATTCTCATCTGCCAGCAGAAGGATACCTCCAGGTCAATGTACCCCCTAGTGGTTAAATGTGATTCAACTTTAGAAACCATTTTCCTGGTCATGATGATTAGAAAAAGACATTCCATTGTAGTTACATGTGGCTTAGCTTCTGATGTTTAAAAAACAAAACAGAACAAATCAACAACAACAAAATCCCCCAAAACAAAGCATAACATAATTTTAGTGGGGAAAAACAAACAAACAAAACAACTACCAGAGGATAAAACACTTCTTCCTGCACTACTTGCTTAATGGCTTTGGAGAGTTCCTTCCCTCCCTGACAGGATGAGCCCTCCACGGGGAGGCTTCCTGGACTCTGGGATGCCACGTGCTGTACATTTGCTATGTTGCAGCTTGAAATAGTTGATCACAGACAGAGTCACTTGAAAGTAAATGGTTGTATATCCAGGGGAAGCATTGATGCTGTATTTCTGAAGAAAATGGAAAAATGGAAATTCAAACATGCATAGCAACACTAATAGTGGTTATTCGATTAACTATGGACTGTGACTGCAACACAGAGTGTTACCACACCTGCTGGGTATGAGGAAGGGGGCTTTAAACAAAATACAAATGCAAACAGGTGGGGACAGGCACAGGGTGCTTAACAGTACCCTATATCAGTTGTCCTAGGCACAGCATGAATATCAAAGACATATTTTCTGAAAAGAGGTGACAATATTCCTGCAGCTTTCACAGGATGAGGCCGTGGGCTGAAATAAAGCTGGGAGAGCAGATCTAGTTGATAGAGGCTCCTTAAAGCACAGACAATTTCAAAAGATTTTGTCTGTATGTACTCTCCAAACATATCTGAAACTTTCATATGTAAATGATTATTTTGAAAGAATTGTAAGAAATACTTGTGAACATCACATACCTACCAAGAGTTGCTCTCATGCACACCTGTCCTTATTACCTCTACACTGACAGTTTCATCCTGCATATTGTGTTGGGCAGGTCTTCACTTTTTGTTCCATTTTTTCTTGTGGTTTTACTCAGTACACATTACTCTTTAACACTGTCTTGTATAAACCTGTACATTTTCGAACCCTGTGTTCCACAGGAATTGAACTGTAATGTAAATTCTCATTCCAAATATCATTTGTAGGACATATTGATATATGACCATAAACCCCTCATTACACTTGACCACAAAACTACACCCGGCCCTCCTGGGAGAACAATTTCATATCAACATTTTTGGAATATCCTGAAATTATCTAGCAGTTTTCAGCATGGCAGTTATGTTATACCTCTGCTGCTAGAAGCTGAGAGTCTTAGGAGAGCTTTAGCTTCTTCCCAAAAGATGCATGTGCTGAGTGCTGTTTAGAGCTGACCTTCAAGTATGTCCAGGCTCTTCCAGACTTGTAATTGTGTTCACTGCCAGATTGCCTCTGTGTTTAAGTAATAGCCAAAATAATTTTAGTGACACTATTTCAAATAAAGACAAGATCTTATCTTAATGCAGAGGGCATGCTGTATAAAATGTTAGTTACTGTTCTTGATTTATTAAAGTTGTGGAACAGACAGTTTACATTTGACACCAACATAGACTGTTTCAATATTTAATGTTCAGAAAACCAGAAAAGAATCTAAAATTAAAAGGTTCTACACTTTAAAAAGGATCTATGAACCATGGGGCATTTATCACTGTTGTTGAGATAAGGTTTCACTATGTAGCCCAGACTGGCCTCAGACTTTCAATCCTGCCTCAGGATCTCCCAAGTGCTGGGACTATAGACATGCCCTGGCAGGTCCCATGATGAATTTAACATCCTCCAGACCCATAGAGCAGTTCCTTGTAAAGACATAAGCCAACAATTTGTGATCAGGAAGGACTGACCATTATTTTTATTCCAAGTTTTGGCTTTACAAAATAGTACTTTCTGTAGGTTATGGTAAATGCTGCTGTTCCAAAAGCTTTTGTAGTCTGCATTCGAGATTAACTTAGAAGAGCTCTGAAACCAAGCCCTTGCTTACCATTCTTACTCTGATGCACCATTCTGCATTTTGACTTTCTCCCTGACAGACAGACACCAGACTGCTCTGTTCTTTTCTGGTTTTCTGAACATTAAATATTGAAACAGTCTATGTTGGTGTCTCAAATGTAAACTGTCTGTTCCACAACTTTAAGCAGTATCTATATGGTCAAGAATATTCAAACTATATCTCTAACCTGATTTTCCTGGAAAAGCAAACAAACCAAACCAAATGTGGCACACATACTTGCAATGAACTAAGGAAGCACTGCAATCCCCCTTTGTCCTCACAGGGCTCACGTTTTCTTCAGCCTCATACAGACACTCCTCACATACTCTTGTCAGGTACAGACTATTGCAATGGCCTCTGCTCATTACCCAGACAGTGAGATTCAGGGTTACCCTTGCTTATTTTACTTCTGCCATCTCTGTCACAATTCAGCAAGTACCATTGACTCCCAAGTGTTTCACACATCTCCCCCTTCTTTCTGTGCTAATTGCTACAGGCTGGTTAATTGCCGTAATCTCTTACATTATTACATAATGTCTTACAACAACTCAGTAACACGTTAAACTGAGAAGGAAACTCTACTGACATGTAGCAGTTCATTTATCAAGAAATATTAGATAAAATTGGTGCCATTATTGAATAAGTTCCCAAAAGCACATTATGGCACCGATATTGGTAGTTTAGTTTCAGCTACCATTGACTTTATAGTAATGATTAACTTTGCATTTGTACTGTTTAACACATGCTACGTTCACATTATTAAGCATGATTTACTGATAGACTTCAATGTATTTATGAAATCACATATGATATCCATTTGTTTATAATTATCAACAAATGAGACTACTGTAGTAGTTCATGTTCATGGATGCTCTCCCCACATATTGTGAACTGTTAACACATCTTGACTTGAAGTATTATTATAATTGATGAAAATAGACTCTTAAAACCCTTAGTTAAACTGTAGTAGCTATTAAGTTACAGAGTAAAATTTACATTCATATATCTATAATTCTGTATTTCTTTGATCTTAACCAATATAATAAACTTCCCCAACCCCATCCTCCCCCCCCCAAAAAAAAAAGAAAAAAAGGTTATCAGTGAAACTGTGATAGAGTCAGGGAAGAAGTTTCTTTGCTTTTTCAAGCTCTCACAGAGCACTTGAAAACGTAGCATTGCTCACCTAGAAAAGCAATCAGAATTATCTTTTCTTTTGTTTTCTAGATCAAGATTTCTAGCTCCATAAAGAACAAGGCCTTTTGTATGCAGACTCCCCTTATTAACAACCTGCAAGTCCTCAGTGAACCTAAAAGAGGTCATTATCCAAATGAAAGCTGTCAGCTAGAAGAGAATGTGACCCATTGGTTCGCATGAATGAACTCTTATACTGTTGGTTTTTAACACGTTATTTTAAAACTCAGCAGCAGATTAGCATTAATAAGATTTTTAAAGAATGGACAATAGCACCCTGACTTAACATGAATGACAACATCAAACTCATTTACAGATTTGCCAAGGGGAAAATGAATATTCTATAAATAACTGTGCTGATGGTGATACCACCAACAGCATGGCAACAATCTATATGATGCTCTCTTAGTTCTAAATAATTCAGTGAGCTCTGATAAAATACAAGGATGGGGCTATTCACTAGCTATATGGAAAGATGAGAGGTGTGACAGAATATGGGTCTCATTCTGACAAAAGCTGCCTTCTGTTAAGGCTTTGAGTTTGCCCCATGGAACTTCTCATCA
This sequence comes from Peromyscus aztecus, assembly GCA_902168405.1. Lineage (NCBI taxonomy): Eukaryota > Metazoa > Chordata > Mammalia > Rodentia > Cricetidae > Peromyscus > Peromyscus aztecus. The sequence continues at coordinate 39,583 of CABHPQ010160858.1, read as the reverse complement.
AAGAAATTACAATTTTAAAAGCTGAAAGTATCTGTCAGACCTGTTTCAGACTACAGCTGGGATCATCTGAAAGAGATTTGTGGGTGTGGCTTTCATGTGATGGAGTGAATTACAAATAGGAACAGGCAATTCAAACAGTTTTAATGAGTTATGGGGACAGAAATACTTTCCAGTTTACACTTACAGGCTGAAGACATTGTAAAATGGAAAGAAGCCTTTGGATACCTGTCTCCAAACACATAAAAGATGAAAAACATCTTCCTTTCAACCAGAACCACTGACTCCCAGTAACTTTCCAAAGTCATAAACTCAATGGGAAAGAGGACAGACACTAATAATATATTCTCCAGGCCCTTTCAAGGGTATAGATATTCCTTCAGCCACACATTTCTCAATCTGAAAGATGGATAATACTATAGACTTCAAGGGAATGTGTACTGCTCAAAAAGGAAATTTCCCCCTTCCCCTCAAAAAAATGTTACTGTGGGAAAAAAAGAAAAACTACGCAGCAGCATCACTCAGTATGCTATTAGCATTGTAAATATGCAGGTCAGGGCAAGATTCTTGCCAAGTGAATTATAACGTAGTTTCTGCCTGCGACTATTCTAAGAGTTGAAATAGCTTCTGTAACTGAAGAAGGAAAGTGACCAGAAAAGGAAAAAAGCTAAAGAGAAAGGTATCTGTGTTCAGCTGAAGTGCCAGCATGCTCCATCCATGCAGAGAAGCACACTTGGTATGAACTAATAGAAAATAGTCTATGATGTTCAATCTGTATGCTATGAAATCATGGCCTAATGGATGTACAAATAAAAGAACAAGACCAAAGAAACTAACCAATGAAATAAACTATTAACCCCTGAGTAAACTCAAATATCAGGAATGTAAAAAGGGAGCATGATGCATGTGTATGTATGTGTGTTTGTGTGTGTGTGTGTGTGTGTGTGTGTGTGTGTGTGTGTGTAGTGGTGTGCTTATAGATAAGGGAATGGTAGGACCCAGGTGTTATAAAGGAAGAAATAGGGGCCGGGTAGTGGTGGTGTACGCCTTTAATCCCAGCACTCGGGAGGCAGAGGCAGGCGGATCTCTGGGAGTTCAAGGCCAGCCTGGTCTACAGAGTGAGTTCCAGGACAGTCAGAATACATGTATACATATATTTTTAAATGAAGTTATGAAATTTTGGATGACAATGCTCCCTCTGAAAGCCATAGACTATCTAACAAAAATCCCAGTGCCCCACAGAAAGAACCTCCTTTCGAGTTGTTGGTCAGGGAAATATAAGAGCTCCCAAAATCATATATGCTATTACTTGGCACTCAGCTGCCTCCCATAAACTGAAGGAAGACCACACTGGTGAATACACCATGCAATTAAGACAGAGAATTTGGAGCCTGGAGACATGGGCTGGATGACTAACTCTCACAGCAATGAAAGGAACTATACAAGCTTCCATGGAAGAAAAGCAATCAACAGCTTACCCAGCTGAAATGCCTATAAACCACAACAATGATCAGGATGGCAGGATATTCCAAAAGGTGCAAGAGTGGCACTGATGGGTGATGGTGCTCTGTATGTTGTGAATGTGTTGCTCCCATTGGTTGATAAAAAAAATGCTGATTGGCCAGTAGCCAAGCAGGAAATATAGGTGGGATGAACAAACAAGGAGAATTCTGGGAAGTGGAAGGTTGAGTCAGAAGATGCCAGTCTGCCATCCAGGGAACAGCATATAATGGCACACAGGTAAAGCCATGGAAAACGTGGCAACATATAGATTAACAGAAATGGACTGAATTTAAGTGTAAGAGCTGGTCAGTGATAGGCCTGAGCTAATGGCTGAGCAGTTTTAATTACTATAAGTCTCTGTGTGTTTACTTGGGTCTGAGCAGCTGCGGGACCAGGCAGGACACAGGAAAAACTTCAGTTCTATGGCACTGATATCCTGGGGATAACTGGTGGCTTGAATGAGAATGGCCCCCATAAGCTCATATTAAATGATTTCTTTCATGAGTTGCTGTGGTCATGGTGTCTCTTCACAGCAATAGAACAGTGACAAAGATAGAAGTTGGTACCAGGAGTAGAGTATTGCTGTGACAGGCCTGACCATGCTGTTTGCAGCAGAAAGTGGAATTTGGAATTTTCAATTAGTAGAACAGTTGAATGCTTTAAGCAGGGCTTAATGAGCTGTACTCCTAGGACCATGGAAGACAGTGGTACTGAGGGTGATTTGAACTGTGGGGCCCCAGCTCATGGAGTTTCAGAGGAGAAGAACATTAATGAGTGGCCTAGAGATTGTTCTTATGATATTTTGACAGAGAATGTGGCTGCTTCCTGCCTTTGTCTGATGCTATAGTAAAATAAGGGATGGAATGTATTTGCATACGTGAGAGATAAATCATTGGAGGCTACAAGGCTGACTGTGGTAGTGAGCTCCATGTGGAGGCACAGTTTTCTCTCTCTCTTTTTTTCTCCCCATGCCTTTTATAGTGTCTTCCAATCTCAATTAAGTTTGCTCTTGGTGACCCCAATCAATGTCACTGGCACAATGACGTACTATTTCTAAAACAACTTCATAAAATGCATTGTGCAGTTTGTCATGCTCACCTGGAGTGTATGTCCTGAGAGCAGCCAGCAGCCATGTGGCCCAGTGAAAGACATACATGTGAGAGACTGTCCTGTCACTGGTTCTCAGCTACTTTGTGAATGTACTAGGAAGAGGATCCCCAGACTCGGTGCAGCCTTCCTATCACCAACCATGGCTGACATCTTGATATGACCAGCCATGGCTGACATCTAATCTTTCACTATGACCAATAGGGAGCTATTTTCAAATTTTTGAACAGAAATTCTGTGAGATAACAAATATTTATGATTTTAAATAATTTTAAAATGAGGCTATTCAGATTTAGTTTCCTCTTATGTCACCTTAAAAATTATTTTTTGAATACTTTGTATTTCTTATTCATATTGTATTGATTGACTTTTCACACTCTGCTGTTCATAATAATCTTTCCATTCTGATGTCTGTATGCTGTGGGATGGTCTGTATGTGAAATTGCTCTGATTGGTCAATAAATAAAACACTGATTGGCTAGTGGCCAGGCAGGAAGTATAGGCGGGACTAACAGAGAGGGGAATTGAGAGGAAAGGAAGGCAGAGAGAGACACTGCCAGCCTCCGCCATGACAAGCATCATGTGAAGATGCCAGTAAGCCACGAGCCACATGGCAAGGTATAGATTTATAAAAATGGATTAATTTAAGATATAAGGACAGTTAGCAAGAAGCCTGCCATGGCCATACAGTTTGTAAGCAATATAAGTCTCTGTGTTTACTTGGTTGGGTCTGAGCAGCTGCGGGACTGGCGGGTGAGAGAGATTTGTCCTGACTATGGGCCAGGCAGGAAAACTCTAGCTACATCTGTATAATCTGCAGCAATGGCTCTTCCCTTCCTGGTTTCTTGAGCTAATTGTCTGTGTTTTTTTTTCTCTTTTTGTTTTAATTTTATTCGTTAGTAATACTTTTTTCTTTTAAAACTTCAATGAATCCATTGGATTTTTAAAATTGCATACTATTTGTCCAAAATATATTTCACTTTTTTTCTTGTTAATTATTTCTTCCCTCTTCTTTTAGATTCAATTTGCCTTTTTTAGCTTCTCAAGGAAGAAACTCTGTTATCAGTTACTATATTTTCTTCCTTCTAATATAAATCTTAAAGGAATAATGAATTCTCTAGTACTTACCATGTGACCTATGCTCCACAAGCAGAATCCTGTAAGTTAAAATGCCTCTGGGCAATAGGATGCTACAATTGGAAGTGACTTATCTGCTCAAAAGCCCTGACCTGGCACTGCACAAGAAGGACTTGTTATGCATTTGGGACCCACAGCTAAATCTACAAAGGCCTACTTCTAAGATATTCTGTTATGCTAGCTTTCTTCCATGTAGAACTGCCATAGTACCTCTTATATTCATTTACATTTTAGTGCAAGCAAAACCAAACAAAAGTTAAAAGGGTACCAAAAAAAAAAATCTACCACCAATATTTTTCAAGATAAGTCTGAAAAGACATCTGATTGTTAAGCTGCTGTTTACTTTCTACATAGTAAGTGCACTAGGAAAAAGAACCTCAGGCTCAAGTCTTTACTTTAGGACTATTGACCAAAGGTTTTCTTCTACAATTATAACTATAATTATTCTTCCCTGGAGTTCCTTATCTTTTGCTTTTTAGATGTTCTGAGAAGTTCATACTGAAAATTAACCTTGAAAGTATGTCATTTCTTTTTTATAGAAAATAAAATTAAAACTTGAACCAGAAAAATGAAAAAGAAGTATGGGTTACAAACTCTTTAATTAATGACAATTGTTGGGAAAAGCTCCACCACTCAAATATTTTTATCAACTTGATAGTTTTGTGAATTGTAATCATTTTTTTATTTTTATTTTTTTTGGTTTTTAGAGACAGGGTTTCTCTGTGTAGCTTTGTGTCTTTCCTGGAACTCACTTGGTAGCCCAGGCTGTCCTCTATGTCCTCGAACTCACAGAGATCCGCCTGGCTCTGCCTCCCGAGTACTGGGGAAGTGTAATCATTTTTTAAATGTAACTATTTCCTTGATTTTTCACTTACTAGGTAGGTATTTTGCCAGAATACATTCCTCTTATTACATAAAATATTCTTGATTTGTTTGCATTTACATGATATTGTTTGACGCTCTCTGATTCAAGAAATACTTGAGTTACAGTCACACTGCCTAATTGTCAAATAAAAATTTAAGAAGTGTGGAACTGAGGACAAGAACTTAGAGTCTCAGTTGGATCTTTTTACTGTCATTGTTACTGTCATCTAATTATGTTTTGTTGTTGTTACTGTTTTCAGTTGCGGAAAGTAGTTTGAAAATAGGTTATTCAATGTGGCTACATTGAAAGGTGTGTCAAAGAGATCCAAGGATTTCTCAAGTTCTTCAGGGATAGAACACGAAGGTAGTGTTTAAATAGAAGGCAAAAAAAAAAAAAAAGCATCACTAAGCAGCCCAGTCAACACATGGTCCCTTTTTGTGTTGTTTGTTTGTTTTACTCTTTTTGTTTTGGGGGCGGGCCACCCAGGTCCCAAATAAATCTCACATGGAGGATTATTCTTATAAATGCCTGGACTTAGCTTGGCTTAGTTTCTATCCAGCTTTTCTTAACATAACTTATTCTGTCTACCTTTGCCTCTGGGCTTTTCCTGTTCTCTTACTTCTGTAAATATTACTCTTACTCCGTGGTGGCTTGCTATGTAGCTGGGTGGCCGGCCCCTGGAGTTTTTCTCTTTCTCTGGCTTCTAAATCTCTTTCTCCGAGATTTCTCCTTCTATGTATTCTCTCTGCCTGCTAGCCCTGCCTATCCTTTCTCCTGCCTTGCTATTGGCCATTTACTTCTTTATTAGACTATCAGGTGTTTTAGACAGGCATAGTAACACAGCTTCACAGAGTTAAACAAATGATACATAAACAAAAGTAACACACCTTAAAATCATATTCTCCAAGCGTCCCTACCCATCTGTCTCAGCTTCATCTCTCCTGCAAGAACTTCTGACATGTAAATCTTTATCCAGAAGGCAAGGTCCTCCTCTAATAAACTACTAGAGCCTCAGCCTTTTCCTCCCCCAACAGTAGATTCCTAGGGGATCTCAAGCTTGTTGAGGTACAAGTTGTCACCCTAAATCCAGTAACAATCTTTTTGACCCAGATAGGATGAACTGTAGAGTTCAGAGAAAGTTGTCCTCAGATGGACAGGACAGACTGAAAGGCCAGAGATATCTGAAGTTTATTAAAGGGACATTTTCCTGTCTTCCCTCTATGGCTGGCACCAGCTGCTTCTTACCTCTATTTGGTGACAAAGAAAAATGAGAATATGGATTTTTTTTCTAGAGGATTCGGGAGAAAGTCTGACATTTGACTTTTTGGGGTGACTACCCTTAATTGGCCAATTAAAAGAGACAAACTGACAATACAAAGCAGAAAATGGAGATTTACTCAATTTAGCCACATTGGAAAAAGGGACAAACAGATCACTGGGTCCCTGAGTCCATCTTCAACCACCTGCCATCTTACTAAGATATCAATTGCTCATTGGTATTTGAAGTTTCCTTCCAGTATCCTTCTCAGTTAGTTACCATATAGGGTAAACAAAACCGTATCAGAGAAAATAGAGAGCAGAAAAAAATGATAGGGACATTAAACAAACCTAGTTTCTGAATTATGTACTTTTTTATATAACAATGAAGTTACAAGAAAAGTAATGACTTAAAAAAATTAATAGCTCTTCTTTGCTCTAGTTAATTCTTTCTATAACTAATCTTGAAAATAAGAGACAGAATTTCCAAAGACCTAAGGTTACTAAGCATTTTCAATATTTGACACTTTAAGAAAACTCAAGCATATTTTAAGAGCAAGGGGACTTTAAAGAAGTTCAGATTTAGGAGTGTGATCTGTGTTCAGTTTCTCCATGTTCAGCTCATGCTAGAATTCAAAGCTTAGATGTCAACAGAACATCATGGTAGGCTTACCCAGCTGACGAAGTAAGAGAAGTACTATATATGACATGTAAGAACTCTTATACTTAGTGATGTGCAGTTTTATAATGATTTATAACTATTCCTTCCTGCTGAGTGTAAAATAATGGCTTGTAAGAACAAATTATCTCTATTTGGAAAGTGTGAGGATACATAGGGAAAAACAAAGATCTCATCCACAAAGCCTACAGGCTTTTCTTCTAATTCTTAGGATTTAGGAGATAATTTTTAAAATAATAATTAATGAATCCCAGAGCATCTTATCCATAAGAAGATCTGAAAAGCTTTGGGAGATTATGTGTTCAGTCTACAGTCTTTAGCATGTATAGGGGTTATGATAAAATTAAACTTTGTAATGGTTGCTATGTGTTTCTATTTTGTATGCTGAGGAAGTCACATTTTCTTCTCCTTGGAAGAGGAGAGCTTGCAATAGTTATCCTTTCTGAGTTTCAACTGGCACTCATGTTTGCCAGTTTTACCAATTAACAGTAATTTAATGGCTGACTTGAAGTTGAATGATATATATTTTCCTTTCATTTATTTATTAAGCTATAGATATATTATATTTTGAACAGACACTAGGATAAGATGGCAAGCTCAACTCATTTATGACTTTTAATTAGAGTATCATTGGAGATAAAGAATTAGCAATTGCAGAATCAATCATGTAAAATCCTAAGATGTGAACATTGTTAACATACAGTGTACATCTAAGTGTGTTCAGAAAATGTTCAAAGTGTCCCAAAAGAGTGACTGATCACATACTCATTCTTTTTTTTCTTTTTTTCTGAGTCCAATAAAGAAACTGGATTGTAGGTGGGAAGCTTACAAGTCAGAATGCCAAATATGATTACAATGAGAACCTGAGACATCCCTCAGGTGGGAATAACTGAAAAAAAAGAGGCACAGGCTGAATTCCAAGTATCTAGGAAGAGGCCTCGGGTAGAGGAAGGAGTCAGCTGTATTTAATGCAACATCTTCAAGAGAATATCCTAATCTAGTTCCTCTGTTCTAGGACCCACAGAAAAGAATGTTGGAAAGTCTTCAGCTTCTGCAGGCTGGGACTCAGGAGGGGTTTTTGAAACTGACTCCAGCCTAGAGCCATAGCCACTGCTCACAAGCAGAGCTGCTCCCACCAGGAGGTCAATCACGATCAGCACAGGATTGTACCTAATTTCACTGCCGTACTCACTTTAAGAATTGCATTCAATTGAAATTCCATGTAAGAGTCTAGCATAACAAATGGGATTCCCAAAGCCAGATTAGTTCACTATGTATATGGTTAAAATGTGTAAGAATTACTAACTGACAAAATATATAATGTGATCAACATTTTATTAAACCCAAGGAGATGGAATAACAAACGCCCATTAAAGACAAAATAATTAAAAGGAAGAAATCATGAATGAGCTAGTAGGATTTAGTACTTAGCTTATATTTTCAGTATAGTTTGCAAATATAATATTTTGAAAAAATATGATATTGGGTAAAACATGTTAGTAAAATGTAAATTATAGGGCTGGGGAAATGCTCAGTGATTATGAATGTTTCTTGCTCTTGCTGAGGAACTGAGTTTGGCTCCCAGCACCCACATTATTATTCACAACCAGCATTAATTCCACTTTCAGATCTGATGTACTCTTTTGACCACTGCTGACACAGGTACATATTTGGCACACATATGTATAATACATAATATAAAATAAAAATGATAACAACAACAACGCAAAAGTAAATATTAAAATTTTAAAGTATTACTATTGGAACCAAAGAATAGTGTTCATATTCATTCAAATGGTACAGGGAATATTGACTCTGTAGACAAGGTAATTTGGAAGATCACATGTAATAATATATTGTGCACCCTAATAAACTTGCCTGGGGTTCGGAGGACAGAGCCAGCCACTAGATTAGACATAGAGGCCAGACAGTGGTGGCACACACCCTTAATCCTATCACTCAGGAGGCAGAGATCCATCTGGATCTCTGTGAGTTCAAGGCCACACTGGAAACAGAGCCAGGCAGTGGTGGCACACACCTTTAATTCCAGTACTGGGAAGCACACAGGCCTTTAATCCCAGGAAGTGACAGCAGGACGGAGAAAAGTATATAAGGCGTGAGGACACATGAACTAAGGCAGTTCAGCTGAGACCCTTTCCAATGAGGACTCAGAGGCTTTCAGTCAGAGGATTCAGGGAGTTGGCAAGGTAAGGTTGGCTATGGCTTGCTCTGCTTCTCTGATCTTTCAGCTTTCACCCTAATATCTGGCTCTGTTTGTTTGTTTGTTTGTTTAATCATAACACATTTAAGATTTGAACAACAATCACATATTTCAAATGCTATGGGAACTTACAATGGAAAATCCTCCTCGTGTCCCACAGTATTAATGAACTCTAGACACCCAGGAAACAACCTTCTGGCTCTGGATTTCCTAGCTACTAGCACTTCACTGCATGTAAGTGTAAGGTCATCTTGAATTGTTTGGCCAAAAACATCTATGACCTTTTTTGTTGTTTCTGAACCTTTTCAAATGCTTTACACAGATCCCTTCCCCAGTGAAGTATGTAGAATTTGGTTATAAGGAAAATAAAATCAGCTTTTATTTACCCAAGTATGAAAATGTCACAAGTGTATATTACCTCTATTAAGGCACAGACAGATTTCAAGGAGACCATCAGAAAAGGGATTATAAAATCAAAACCTAGTCAAGATATGTAATTCAGTTTGTTCAGTTATTTTCAAGGAACAACATGTAATGAGATGCAGGTAAAGCCACGGAACACATGGTGATACACAGATGAATAGAAATGGGTTAATTTAAGATGAAGGAGCTAGCTAGCAAGAAGACTGCCATAGACCATAAAGTTGGTAATTAATATAGCCTCTGAATGATTTTTTTAATGAACTGCTGTGGAACCTCAGGGCTGGGTGGGACCAGAGAAACTTCTGCTATAATCAAGATACATAATTCAGTTTGTTCAGTTATTTTCGTTAGTTTTACACTCAGAATAACTCCTAACTACATCTTATACTTCTAGAAATTAGTTTATAGTGATAACATTTTGAGTAGGGATTATGTAGCTATTAATGACCTAAAGGCCTCAGTGGACGAAAAGCTCTGGACAGGAAAGTTGACTTGATTGACAGCATTTGTGGAAGCTCATGATGAGGTTCACATACCAAACCCTCTGGTGTCTAGCACTTCTACTGCAGGGGAAATGACCTGCAGATGGACTCTTTCCATACTCGGTCTTCCCTTTTCCATCCTATAAAACCCCAAGATGTTTACCGCACATGTGCACACTCTCACTTCTGCAGGGACTGTGGCCCTCAGTTGTTCTGATTAAAGAACAATTCCCCTTCTGGAGATGCCTGTTAGCTTTTTTGTTTCCACTTCATGTCCATCAATCCCAATCTAACATTCATCATAGGTAGAAGCAGGAAACTGATAAACTGTGAACATTTTTTGTGTACCATCCAGGCATGGCAGCACAAGCTCACAATCCTAGAACTAGGGAAGTGGAGTGAGGAGGTCATGAATCCAAGCTGGCTTTCATGACATGGTCAGCTTTAAGCCAGAAGACTCTACATGAGACTCCGCCTCAAAAATAATGGCAAATTGCTTGGAGGCTCTACTGGTTGGAAGTTGCAGTCTACCATGGCCTGGCAGCTCTTTCAGAGCTCAGCAACATGGATGACACTCCCCCACCCCCACCCCACATAGAAGGTGCCCTGTTCTCTACCTGACCTTATATGGAGACTGTCTGTAGGCCCTGATGCCTGACTTATCTCTAGTTTGACCCTTGACACAGTTCCCTGCAGAAGCATTCCCCCTGCTTGAACAGGCTAGGAGTATTACCATAGGACCATGCTTTCACATATGATAACTAAGACTTTACTAGGAACCTTATAATAGGAATGTGCTGTTTAATGCAAATTATGTGATGCCCCAGCTACTGTCCTTAATATCTCTCCTCACTCTGGAATAAAGCTGAGTTGATTCACTGAAGTCATCTTCTGGGCACTCTCTCCATTGTGCTCACAGGCCTTATGGCTTTCTGTCATCATTTCTGTCCCTTGTCTTCATGGACTGGTGGCCAACAGGCCATGAGGGGAAAAGGGGGACCCCCACAGCAAAACATATGTCAATATAGTGCACAACCTAACTTTTGGTTAAACTTGTGTATCAAAAGACAAGAGTGCCACACTAGAGAATATTTAAAGGTACCATATGAATGCCTATTTTACTTTGACGACCAGATAGCAAGAACCTCCATGAAATATTAAAAATTCAGTATAAGAGCTGAACTCCTAATTAAAACAAATTTTATTAATATAAAATACATTCAAATTTGGTGATGAAGTAGAAATTGCAGTTAGAAAACCCCTGCTGTAGAGGACAAAACAGTGGAAGGTGTTCCCTAAAAGTATCTGTGTGAATGTCCATTTCTGGAACTGAAGCCTGTGTTGATCACACAGGACCATTTACACACTTCTCTGGGAGAAGTATGCACAAACACAGAAGAACTGCTTACCCTACCGTACCTGTAAGGATTAATTCTCATTCATTTCTGCTCAATGAAGAACCCAGACAGAAGTATGGAAACATTCTCTATGAATTCCATGTAGTTACTCCACAGTGGCTATCATGGGTATTTACAATCATAAAGTTCAGTACTCCAGAAAGGCATCCTGACATTTCCTCCCTTCTTTCCGTCGACACATATTGATTTCTTACTAAAATCCTTACCAGCAAGAGGTAGAAAGTGGAAGAGATTATTGTTATAGACTTTCAGATTAATAGCCTTTAATATAACAGATTTTATTAAGTTTTGCTCTTCACAGAGGGTCATACTGCAGTATCATACAAAGAGGCTAAGGAGATTCCAACTTAACCATTCAGGCACAGGAAAACAGCCATGTTAACATTGCAGAGATTGTATAGTCATGCATGAAGTGGCATGCTAGTCAAAATTTAAATGATATTCAGCCTGTAAAAAAGTTTTTGAAAGCCTCAATATATAGTGCTTTCCAGTTTCTGAGGTATAGATACTCCCATATGACTGATTAATATAATCGAGGAAGATGTAGAGACACTGTTTCACGATACTTTCATCACATAAAACCAGTAGGTGTGAAAACATTCACAAGAGGCTGTCAGAGGGCAAACATATCCACTAGATACTTCATTAACACCTGCAGACTGAGGTATACTGGGATGATTATGACCAGAACAAAATCACTTTCAAAAACCTGCCTTTATAATTCTATATAGATGATGTCCAAGTAAAATCGAGGTGAAGAAAACTCAGTAGACTTCTCAACATTTTGACAGTGACATAAATGGATTACTGCATAGCTGATGCCCATTTCTCTTTGCCCGACAGATTAGGGAAAGATTGGTCTTAACTTCCTTTTTCATGGAATCTGAAGAATTCCTGAGTACTTATTTGTACACCAGAACTTGAAGCTATTCATTTGGTATACGAGGAAAGCCAAGGCTCAGCAGAACACCTGACCTATGCTCAATGCCCTACAGATAACAGGGGACTGCAAGGAGAGAGTGTAAGCAGGTCTACAGACCTGTTGCAGACCAGCAGGCACAAGTGCTAACTGCAGAGCAGCCCTACCTCCTGAAGCACTCTCTTCATCTTCAGCAGCAGGGTCTTCACTGCCGTGCACTCCTGTAGCATCAGTCTGAACGGCAGGGAATCTACACCTCCATTTTCCTCCACACTCAGCAGGGGCCAGTCTGTGGAGGGACTGTTGGGCATTTGGCTGACATGGGAACACCGAGCTTCTTGATCAATGTCTTTTGTTATTTTCAGGGAAAGGCTCCTAACAAGAAACAAAGATCAAAAATTACCATGTGTGTGTGCTTAAAGCAGCATTTCCTCCAGTGTCAATCAGTGTTAATATAACACTAAATACTTCCTGTGAACTTTGTCATTTTCTCAAATGAGTCTTTGAAGTACTCAGACCTTCAGCAGAAATTATGAATTGCATATTTAGTGGTAAAATTCAATGGCAATTACAGTTTTAGACTGTGATATTTCCTCAATCAGTATTTCATTTATGCATGGTGCTTATTTAAACCATTTATAAATGTTGAGACAATAAAAACCACTAGAAGATAAATTTCATATCTAAAGTTTCTGATGATACACTTACATTAACTTGAATGAAAATATTCACAGGCAAAATTATAAGAAATTAGTTTAATGAATATTGATTTAAATTGCTAAATCAACCAATAACGATTTTAGTTAGAAAGGCGGCATACATAGGATTTTATGTTAAAAACACAGTGATATAAGTAGAAAATGTGTAACTCCACCGTGGCATTAGCATGGAAAGGAAGAAAACTGTGTCGTGCCTGAAAAACTGTCAGTCCAGCACGAGGACCTTTTTTTCCTGAAGGCAAGTGACAAAAGGAGCATTGAAGAAAAGTCCCCTGCTCCACACCCCACACACAAACACAGCCCATGTGTCTAAAATCAGATGCAGGTTTTAAAAGGTCCCTCTTCCTTTCTGCACCAGAGATATGGATGCTGACTTTTGAAGACAGTTCACCATGCCCTGGTCCTGAGGTACAGCAGAGAACTCCAACAAGTCATGCTGACTAAGGCTTGTCTTCACTTACTTTCTCATTTATTTCCACCTCCTAACTTGCTGTCCTAAACCCTCACTTTCTTTGTCTTGTTAATTCTCTATAACCTACCCTTTGTTAGTTAAGATATGCAATAATTTCAGTGCCATCTGTCCTATAAGTCACTCCTCACTCCACTGATTACTGCCTGTGGGTGAAGTCACACCTGTTAGTAAGTTGCTCATGCTCCCATAATAAACCCCTCTTCCCTCAGTCTAGTTTATAGGACCCTACCTGAGGAACCTGGGAGGGTAGGGGGAAAGAATCAAACAGAGCCTGCATGAAAAACAGTGTTTTCTAAATTGGTAAGAGATATTTTAACAGGGGTGGATGACAGTCTAGTAAAAAAATAAACACTCGTTACAAGAATCTCAGAGACATAAGAACTATGAAAGTATCAGTTGTTTACATGCATGTGCATTGTGTTGTTATCTGAAGAAATCTTACATTAGCTCTAAGTCCAAAGCTACTTACTGCTTCTTCAGTTTCCTCAGACATAGAGTGAACATACAGCTTTACCTACTCCTTACTTGTTAAATTTGAACATAATGACACATACGAAAGATCACCATGGTAGTGGGACAGTACCAAACATGCTATACATGCTTATGTACAGTTCAAATACAGATACAAGATTATAATAGCAATAACTAGCTCCTCACTTTAGCTGATATTTGTAATTTATGCTTATGAATATAAGTAGACAATTGTTATACAAAATCACATAATTCAGATTTTAAATTATTTTTCTCCAAGTAATCTGAGTTTTGTAAAATAATTGAGAAAATATTACACTTTTTG
>CABHPQ010160858.1:12132-25488 GCA_902168405.1 Peromyscus aztecus | reverse complement strand
AGAGAGAGAGAGAGAGAGAGAGAGAGAGAGAGAGAGGCAGAGAGGTGTGCATGAAAACTGGAGATCTCTGCAAATGTCAAATATCTAAGATGGGCAAGAAACAGAAATGCACACAGAAGGTAAAATTAGCCATGAGTTTTTACTTCAGCAGTTGGAAGAGGTTTTTCATAATGAAGATTTTCACAATTTTTTCTCAATTGTGAAAATCAACAATCCGAGGCAAGTGGTAGTGGCTGAAGTTGTGACAGCTGAACACTGTCATTGACTCTGGAGGCTCTCCTTAGCTCTGCACTTCTTACTAGTTGATTCCAAATAATAATTACAAATGAAAGCATCCTAAGATATTTTACTTGCACAAGAAGAAGCAGACCTATTATCAGAGCACAGTGAATACAACAAATCAAATGGAATCAGCAACAGATTGCTGAGCTATCCTGGTCTTCAGGAGCACTTCTCACACTGCCAGTCCCTATGCTTATGATTGTGACCATTACTTTTCTGACTGATTAGAGCACACGGCTTATGTTTAATAACAGTCAATAGCATAATTAGCATTGTAAATATTAACATTAAAAAAACCCAAACATTATTGTACCTAAAGCACCCAAGTGTCTAAGTAAATTCAATGAAGAATGATGTGATGATGTGAAAAGCACAAAACATTTTCACAAGAGGCCCTAGTTCTGTCTAGCTGGTGAGCGTGAAGCCCCAGTGCTCTTGTGATCATAAGTAGGCAAGGTTCAGAGGACAAAGCAGCTCCCGAACTTGGGGTTGACACCCCACTCTTGGCTATCTTCTGATTACTGGGTTCAGTAGTTCATTAATCATTAAAACCACCACAAACAAAAACAAAGAATGCACTGTCTACTAGCCACCACTCACCCAGGTTACCTACAGGAACATTTGCAGGATTGTATGAAAGTAGCCACACATTTCCTCAAGCCCAGATGGATGAGAGAGTCTTTATAATTTAAATTTTAGTTAGATTTATGTAAGACTGAATTGAGACTTATGGACCTTTCTCGATCAATAACTAAAATAAATGAGTTCCCATAAAAAATAGTTGAAATTATAAATGTTGTAATAACAGTATTCTCAAAGACCAGAGGATTTGAGAGTATGAACTGGTACTGAAAACATTTAACTTTAATCTACTGTAGTGAACTGAATTCATAGGTTTGGCACTTGGAGTCCTTGTGAGGTAAGAATTATTTTTACCAACCTTTCTAATATAAATCTATTTTCAGTATGACAGACAAGCTTAGTGGAGAATATATTTCTTGACACAAATTACAGAGGCATTAGAGGATTTTTCCTAGCCACAGAAAAAAAAATGAGTATTTTTACAATATTCCTCTAGTTTTTTTTTGAAATAGAATAGCAATTTGATAGTGACAAACTTTCTCTGCACTACAAGAACTTTTTCAAATCATTCAAAAATATGCCAATATCAAAGCCAACAGAAGCCATGAAATGCAAGGTGTGTCACCTACCAGGCACTGACTACCTTCCTGTCACATGAGCTGTTCGGGAGTCCTGCATACTTGACATTCTTCACTTGTAGACACTGTCAACAGCCAACATGCACCCCAGAGACATCGCTACTGGAATCTGAGGAATCATCTCAGTGACTTACAAATCTCCCAGGAATAGACAGGTCACAGTCACCTAACCTCTAACCACCCAAAGAGATAAGCAAACATAACAAACCAGATTTCCAACCATATATGTAGATTTATAGAGAATTAAATAAAAAACTGAATTTGGGATATTTGCTATATGTATCTAATTTCATGAAAGCTTAGATTATTAGCGTTGGGTTTAAGCTGAGTTGGAATATGACTAAGACACATACAGCAGCATAAATATAGATTAATGAACTGACATCCTAGAGTGTAGCCTAAACTGCCTATTCAAGAAATTATCTACAAAAATCTAATGATTATTTCATTCATCAATCACCTGTTTCCTCTCAATGTATAGTGTCTCTGTTGTTTTGGGAAAAGTCTACTTTGAATTCTTTCTTAATTGAATCTTTGAACATTTAGACATGTTTAAGGACAGAATCAACATTCTCTCTCTCTCTCTCTCTCTCTCTCTCTCTCTCTCTCTTTCTCTCTCTGTGTGTGTTTGTGTGTGTGTGTGTGTGTAAGTTGTAAGAACTTAATACTTCACCATTAGATAAAAAATGTACACATAACTACTTATTTTACCACAATCTATGATGTAGACAAAAGAAGGTTAGATTGAACATATCTTGGCATGACCTACAAGTCTGTCACGGTGCAGCAACTATCTGTTTCTCCACATCTTGCTGACATCACATCCTTACTCTTGATCCTTTCACAATGCCCTCACTCAGGCCCTATGCAGTGCCAATCTCTGCCCTGCCTCAGAGCCTTTACATATGTGGTATCTGCACACAAAACATTCCTTCCTCACCTTCAGTTTCCCTTCAAGACATACATTTAAGGGAAACTTTGTACTCAGCAAGTACATCACCCACCAAAAGTGCACAGATTCCCCTTTCTAGTAAGCTTTTCTTCACAGTAGTTACCAAATGTGCAGTAATGACACATTTTGCAGAGATCACTGAGAACACACTAAGCTGCACACTTCGTGTTCTACATGCAAGCAAGTGCTTCACAAGGTATCACCACAGTCACCTTTTAAAATATTGCCAGTCAAAAGGGAAAAGACAGATGGATTTCCATGTGCCCAAAGGAGAATCAAAGCAGTGATGTTTATGCAAACTGCCATTTGCAGTGGTTTCCTTTCCAATTTAGAGGAAAGATGCATATGGTGAGGATGCTAAGCTGCTCAACAAAAATTTGAATGTTCTTGCTTTGCCTTAAAAAATAGTATTTATCCTGGCTGTCTACCATTCGAATCTTCTCCACAACCTAATATCTCATGGTTACTTCCCTCAGGTTCTCTACCTGTGATATGACATATGACTTGAGATCAAATTTAAAGAGAATTACACTTATTAAGTGTTGGAATCAAGGAACACTGAAATGTTCATAATAAGATGAAGAAAATAATGACCCAAATCAGTGTTTACTGAAATTACCCTACGTATGTAAATCTCTGCTCAAATACATATGTTTTCCATTGTGATTTATCATCTCACTACAGGTGTCCTATGCATCTAATTTCTGTAACTGGGCTAACAATACAACCAAGTATCCTTCCCAGAGAACTAAAACACACAAAACCAAAGGCACCTCATATATACAGGAATAAATGTAACTCTGCGTTTTTCTCTTGTTGTGCCCAGATCGCGACCCCCAGAGAGACCACCAAAGATGAGCATGCCGGAATGCAAAAGCAAGGTTTAATTCTGGATTAATTAATTCAAAAGCAATACAAGCCTAGGCAGGGACTTCGTCCAATACATCCAACATAGTGGAGGCTGGAGGAAGTGCCCACCTCTCTGTAAGCTCAGTTTTTAAAGGCAAAAGCCACATGGTTACATCATTCAGGGGTGCTAGTATGGGTACAATTTTGATTGGCTCGCTTCTAGGGACTTTCTAGAAATCATGGCTTAATCTTACTTCTAAGGGGGTGGTTGCCTGCCACCATTTCTCATTGGCTGCCCTTAGGTGGGGACATTTCTGTGGTCAGTTACCCTGGAAACCAGGGAGAGGACATTCCATAGTCCAGCAGTCATTACCTTGTGACTACCTTGTGATTCTGTACTTTTACACTTCCTGGTTTCTGGAATCTGAACTGACTGGTTTTAATAACTCATGGCCTTTCCCAGTAACTCATGGCCTGTCTTAGGCCTTAGTTTTAGGGTGAAAGCATTTTGGTCTTATTTCTAAGATGGCTCATTTTGGTCTCACAGTCTGATACTGTAAAAGTGATTCTTTAGAAAAATCTCCCACTGCTCAGTCTTTCTCTATCTAATAGATATGGATCAGTTTTGTAAAACAGTAAAATTTTTACTCTCAAGTCTTCTATGAAATCCATCAATCAAATAATGTAAATTCCCTGATTCACTGTCACATTTTTGTGTTCATTTTCTAAACTGTACATTTCTCTTCTGTGATAATTGGGATAGTTACCTATACAGTTGTCTATCGATATATGGAAAATGATTATTTAGGAAATAGTAGGAACATAGAGAAATGGATCAGTGGTTAAGAGCATGTGCTTCAAACTGCAGTGATAAATACTGTTTAAAATTGACTTGGAGGAGGGAAGGGTGTAGAGGCTTACAGATCCTGGGAAACAGTCCATTATAGAGGGAAGTCTAGAAAGGAATTCAAGGCAGGAACCTGAAGCAGGACCTGAAGCAGAGAGCATGGAGGCATACTACTTATTGCCTTGCTCTCCATTATTTTCTTAGCTAACTTACTTATACAACCCAAGGCCTCCTACTAAAGGATAGCACTTCTACAGTGGCAAGGCCTTTTTACATCAATTATAAGTTAAGAAAATGTTCTATAGAGAAGACCAAAGGTCAACTGTATGAAGGCAATTATCCAATTGATATGCCCACCTTCCAGATATGTCTAGGTTTATGTAAGTAGTTGAAGCTATGATAGAGAGTGCATTACTCTTGCAGAATATCTATGTTTGACTCTCAGCATCATGTCAAGTTGCTTACAACTCCCTGTAGACTAACTCCAGAGAAACTGTCTCCTTATTCTAGATTCTTGTGCACCCATACGCACATATGTATATTCTCTCTCTCTCTCTCTCTCTCTCTCTCTCTCTCTCTCTCTCTCTCTCTCTCTCTCACACACACACACACACACACACACACACACACTCACATGCACACACATACACACAATTAAAAAACTATAAATAATATAAGAAAACTAAACTAGAGATGAATAGCCTGAACTCTGAAGAATATTTCCCTGAAAAGCTTCTGAAAATGTTAAAAATCACAAAGATGAAGACCACAAAATGTGTGTGTAAGGAACCTGAGAATTGACAACAGATACCTATGAGAACAGATAATTCATGAGGCATTTGACACACAGATTTTCACTAATTTAAACATTTAGTGAAAAAGCACAGTAGAGAACTCATTATTCGCTCTATTTTCTCTGAAAGTTCAGAAATTCTGGCTGTATTACTGTTGTCTTACTCTGAACTTCCACTCTACAGTAAGAATTTTATTCTTTCAGCACAGTATAATCAGCAAAATAAGAATGATCATTTACAAAATGGCAACCATATATTCAAAATATTTATTATCAATGCTACTCTTTTTATGTCCTTTTTTCACTATAAAATTATGGGAAGCAAAATACCAGGTCATGCTCATTTCACACAATTATCATATAGGAAATTTAATTAATCATTCAGAGACATATTTCCTTTATAAAATCCATTTTGTTTCACCAACACATAACAATTACAACATGTAATTATTTAAAAGCTTGTATGTAAATATTTCTTTGATAATTATTTATTTAAATGTGTCTCTATGTATATTTGTTTCTGATAATTGCATTATACAAGTGCATCTTGAAGATATCTTCAAAATTCCCTTCTAAGTATCTGATTAAAATTTACATAAATATTTTGCAAATGTGACAGTCAATTGTAACATATGAAAATATCATGTGCTATAGAGCTGCTTCGGTGGTTAAGAGCATTGGCTGCTCTTCCAGAGGACTTGGGAAAACTGAAATTTTCCCAGACCTTCATAGCAGTTTATAAGTCTGTAACTGCAGTTCGAGGGAATCCAACACCCTCTTCTGCCTTCCATAGGCACTAGGTGTCCTCAAGGTTCACAGACATACATAAAAACAAAATACTCACAAATATTACATTAAAAAAGAAGCTATGTTGTGCTTGAGGTTATCTCAAAACTAAAATCTGATATAATACAGATCATAGTCATGTGCTTAGATGGTGCAATTATAGATCTCAGGACTAAAAATATGGTTTATAGAAAAAAAGCCAAAAAGAATTACAATATTTAATTATCAAATTTGTTTTAAATATTTAAATACTTAGAAAGCCATGACATTCGTATAATAGTAACTAAAAAAATCCTAGTAAAAACTTCTTTTAACAGTTTAACCCAGTAGTTCTTAAACCTAAGAGAACAGTCACTCATGATTATTATGATAATATGTAATTATTTCCTAAAAAACTAAAATTGTGAAATTTTATCAAAACTAATTTCCTGAGAAAATGTGTAGATAGCTTACAGTATGAAATTACTTCAAACATATTGTAATTCCAATGGCACTGTCAAAATCCCCATAAACATTCAGAGGGCAAACCACTGTTGACAAGGAAGACCTGTAAAGATGTCTGACTAGAAAAATGTAATTACTTTGTAAATAATAGAAACTTGACCATAAATGGAAAAGAAACAAAACTGATGATTCCTTCTTTCTCTCTGAATGAGACCTACCAATGGACGTTGCTAAGCATACAAGGTCTGATGACCAGTATCAAGGCACAGCTTAGTTATTAAGTAAATGTCACACACAAAAAAATCTACCGTATAAACTCTTGCTGCAACAAACAAAATCCTTGATGTTTGTAAGAGAAACTGAGGCTAGACCTTGAAACAGGGGACACATATTGTCATATACAACTGATTGAATGACAGCTTACAGTAGCAGACTTACCCTTCCTTATTGATCAATACAGTGAAACAAAAAACGATATTCCAATCATACATTTAACATGATGCTGTGGCTATAATCTCAAGGTCAGATAAGTCAGGAAGCACACAATGGTTTGTGTTGCTGTTGACAAGTCCTTTCGAGCTCTGGAAGCACAGTCACATAGATCCCTGGGCGCTGTCTTCTTTTTTGAATGTTATCTCTGGTTCTTTCTCTCTGTGATTTAGTGTACTTGACATTTAAACACGATAACAGTGGGTGGCAGGGCTTCTCTTTCAAAGAAGCAGTGGAGAGACACAGATTGGTATCAATGTTGTTTTTTTTTTTTTTTTGCAAGAGGGCTGAGAATAAAAAGGAAATATGCAGACTCTCTCTTAGCATAGCCAAAGAAGAGCCGAGAAAAGGACCCTCCAGTTCATTCTTTACCTCGAAACAGCTCACTTAGTCAGGATAACAGAAAAATAAACTTCAAAAATCAAACAAGCCCACTCAGAGGACGCAAGACCCAAATGGCAAAGTTTGCTGGTTTCACATCTACTGTTTTATATTTGAAAAGGATATTCTAGGCTTTAAACACGGAAAGTCTGTCCCCAGCGTGTGCATCTTCACCTTTCCACCCCTTTCAGAGAAAGTTGTTGACAAATGCCTCAATGATGTACCACACTGAAAGTCACAACCCTTGGGGATAGAAAGGTACAGGCCAAGTTCACCGCAGAGCGATTGTAAGGTTTCCACATGAAAGACATTAGCATTATTTATTTACAGGCAACACCTATGCTATTTTTTTTTTCTTGTACAAGCATCTTGGTTAAATGGTTTATCTTCTGGGAAAGCCCTTGTTGTCCACCACTGTCCTTACAGTCGTTTTGGGAATGCGAAGCAAGGTCCACCCCCTTGCCTACGTGTCATGACTCATGATCTGCAGATTCAGGTTCCCAAATCTGAATAGCAAAATAGACAGAAAACCATTCCAACTCATTTATCCGCAGGAGCATCACTGAGGGGCCAGGTCTCTAGTAGAGCCAGTGTCTGACTTGGCTCTCACATTTGCTTTGGTGCCCTGCTGCCATCACCAGACCATGCAAATTCCCTTTTCACATGACCCCTCAAACCTGGCTGACTTTCATCTAGCTCAGCTCTGAGATGAATGCTGTTCCTGACTCCCGTGAGCCTTTGAAGATCGACCTTATTCTTGTGAGTTATTGCTATTCAACAAACATCTCTGATACATTTTGTGTATGTGAATAAAAGTGGGTCTCTAGGACTTCTTTCAAAGAGCTCTGTATTCTGCTTTCAGGGAGCTCCTAGAGTGAACGCTTGGACACAGAGTGACACTGTCCCACTAGTTTGCTCCTCAGACAATTTCTACCACATTCCTCTCTGTAATCTTCAGCTTTGCTTTAGAGTATTATTGCTGTATGCAAAATCAGAATTCATTAGTTAGATGTTATATAAGATTTCTTTTTTTTTCAATTCATAGGCCAATCACTTTTTCTAACTGCTCTATCCCAGCATTTCAATGCTATGTCCAAGCCTTTACTTCTTTCAACTCTCCAGGTAACTTATGAGCTCTTAGTTGATGAGGGACTATACAACACTGTTATTT
Organism: Peromyscus aztecus; assembly: GCA_902168405.1. Classification (NCBI taxonomy): domain Eukaryota; kingdom Metazoa; phylum Chordata; class Mammalia; order Rodentia; family Cricetidae; genus Peromyscus; species Peromyscus aztecus. The sequence continues at coordinate 17,274 of CABHPQ010160858.1, read as the reverse complement.
TAGCAAATTACTTCTTGTCAATAGAAATACAACATAAAACAGAGATGCTTGGGGCGTGGTGTGTGCCCAAAGCAGGCATTTGAAGGCACTTGGTGAATCCAATGCTATTCAGTAAGGAGCTACATGTTCTGTCAATAAATTGTACTGCATTTAGAAAGCAAAACATGTTAGCTATTCTGCAAGTGTCCTCTTTTTATCAGGGGAAAAGTTGCCTGAGAGGTTACATTAGAACATTATATGAGCGGTGTTTTAGTGTAGAGTTATCCTGATTTAAAATGGAGTAACATGCACCATAAATCTTGTAAGTCTTACATTATAGTGCTGAAATTTCGTTTCAGAGGTAGTATTAGTAAATCGACTTTAACTCATTTTCTCTCTTTGTTCATTAGAAGAGCAGAAATTGATGGTTAGTTTCCGTGATTATCTTGTCTTTTAGGTGACAGACTATTTTCTGTTCTCAAAGTATATTGTCCTCCTAAATTATCAACAAAAACTTTAGGACATGCTCTCCAACATCCGAAAGTAATTGTCTCTTCAATTCTCTAAACTTTTCCTATATGGATACCTGCCTAAAAGTTCTATAATCTGAAATTTTACCTTGAGATTGAAAAAATACTCCATGTAGATATGAACAATTTTCATTTCAATGTTGTTACAAGATATATACATTTTAAATGAACACAGTAATTTTAAATTATACTGATCTAGCAAAACAAAAAAACAAAAAACAAAAAAACACATGCTATTAGCATTTTTATACCAGTGGTTTAAAAGTAATGCAAGAAAAGAAGGAAAAGAAAGGGGGGAAATATACTGAGTAAGAGTCTAAAAAAGTGTTTGGAAGAATTTGAGCAGTTTGTATATACAGAGAAATTTCTATAATAAATATACTGATTAAACTTGGGGGACCTAGTTTATCTTTTGTTTAAGATGGTGCCTTAGGTAGGTTTTCTATTGCTGTGATAAAACACCATAGCCAAAAGCAACTTGGGTTTATTTCTTCTTACAAATCTCAGGACACACTCATTAACTGGGTGAAGTTAAGCAGAACCTTAAGGCAGAAACTGAAGTAGAGACCATGAAGAAATGCTGCTTACTGGCTTGCTCCACATACTTTGCTCATTCTGTTTTCTTAAACCACCCATGACCACTTGCCCAAGGATGGCACTACCCACAGTAGGTGAGGCCCTTCTACATCAATCATTAGTCAATAAAATGTCCTATAATTGACTACAGGCCATTCATATGGAGGCATTTTCTCAAATAAGATAATGTATAGGGATATCTTTTCATGCTATATTGCTTACTTATTGTGTATATCAAAGAAATGGACTTTGTGTTTTCATGTACATAGTAACCATTGAGTATATGTATTATATATACTAAACAGTATGCATATATTGCTAGAAAATATGATTCTCTTCAGATATACTGGTGTAAAAATATTTCTATGAGAATAATTTTTAATGAACACACATAAATGAAGCACACCAGTCATATAAGACTTAAAGTACATTTCAGAAAATGTTTATTTTGGTTTTTTACACACTAAGAAATCCAGGCATTATTCATTAATGTCTTTTCTGAGATTTGTGGTGTTCTTTCCATAAACCAACTGAGATTTAAATAGATCCTTCTGATCTCAAGGAACAATAAAGCAACAAGGGAGCAAAGCATTGTGCCTTTGACCTGTGGCTCAAGTTCTAAAGTTACTGAATTTACCCACGTTTCACAAGAAAAAGGTTACAACTTAGTTGCCCAAATAGCTCAGTTTTTAAAGAAAGGCAATATGCACAGTGTCTTACCTTTTTACTGCTATGATGAAAAATCATGATCTAAGCAACTTAAAAAAGAAAGCACTTGATCAGTCTTACAGTTTCAGAGAGCTAGAGCCCATGATGGAAGAAAGAAGGAATGATAGCAGGGGTAACTAAGAGCTCACCTCTTGATCCACAAGTAGAAGACAGAAATAGCACACTGGTTATGGCGTGAGTTCTTCTGCCAGTGACATATCATCTCCAATAAGGCTACACCTCCTAATCCTTCTCAAACAGTTCTATCAACTGCTGAGTATTCACACACATAAGTCTATGGAGACTGTTCTCATTCAAACTACTATACAATACTCCTTTTCCTATAATTGTGTCATCACAGACTGCCTTTTGTGTTTGGTTAATTGATGTTTTGAGATTCAGTGTTTCCTTCTGTCATTAGTGCAGTGATATAGGAGTTAGTCTAGCATCTGCAATCTTCCTTTAGCTCTGTGTGTTCAACACTTATTAGTAAATGTGGTAGTATGTCAGATTATTATAAGCAGATATTCTTCTGTCAAAAATAACACATTTATAATATTAACACAAGAGGTTTATTATATAGTTTATAGAAATTATTGGTTTGACCTTTGTATATTTTCATAATCTTAGAAGCACGTCATCCAAGTGGTATAATTAATAATATAAATACTCTCTGTTCTAGCACTTGAAGGAGATTGACAGTCCAATCAAGATATTTAATATCTTGGAATATTACTGGAATTGTGTGACCTATTCATGGTGTGATGTATCAAACCATATATACTGATATACAATTTAAGAATTAGGTTAATATCTCAAGCAGAAAATTTCCCCTCTAGCTTCCTCTTCTCTATCAAAAGGAAGACTATGATAGACCGATGTATTTTTACTTAATAGTACTGGGATTATTTTTAATCTGTCAGACAAGAAAATAATAGTGGCTGAATACCTTTGACATATATTTCTTTTAGTTACTATGTCATAGTATTATGAAATTGACTTATAAAACAAATATATAAGCACATCAATATCAACTTAGTAAAGAGAAAAGCTTAACAACTCAACTCTTCCGCAGGCTGAAGAAAGAAGAATGACTTCATTTGTCCTGATTTCTATTCTTATATTTCCCATTATCTAGTAAGGGATGTAGTTAGAGCAAGTGTTGAAGTATGGGCATGTGGCTGAATAAAGAAAACCACCCACGCCTCTATTATAGCCATGTGTAGCAAATGCACAGAGACGCAGTTATTCTGGACAGCTACAGAAGCTTGAGATTCTATCTTGAAAGCAGTGGCACTTGATGTAAGTATTGGATTTTAATATGATGCTATCAGGACAAATGGGGTGAATTGAGGAGAGAATCCCATAAAGATAGAACCAAATGAACAAAATCTTGGCATGAATATACTTGAATAGAGAGATAAAGCTTCAGAATAAGCAGCTTTCTTTATTACTAACCAATGAAGTCGCTAAACAGAAGACTGCTTGAAATACCCTTAATAAAAACATCCCAACAGAATCAGAATGATTGGGCATGAGATAAATAAAACATGAAAGAAGGGAAATTGAAAATTTTAAATAACATGTGAAAGTATAGTATTTTCTAGACTAACATTCTATGCACGTTAGGCAGTTGGCAGAAGTATTACATTTCTATACTGTTTATTATGCTTCTCAGTTCCATTATCATTACCATTGATTGTGTATATTTTATATATGTGACACAGTATATGCTGGTATTTAAAATCCTACTCCCACATACACATGTATACACCTCAAATTTTCTCCTCTGAGAGCCTGTGTGAAAACTGTGGCTGTGACAGGATATCACGAGCCAACTTGGTTATCAGTTGCCTTCAAGTTAGTCATACTAGTCACAAAGAGAAATAGTTTATCTTGGACTCTGGACTCAGTCAAAGGAAGCTCTAACAGAGAATAAAACATCATAGACACGCACATCCCTGGCCTCAAGGTTGAAGTCTCCATGTGTTCTGCACATAGAGTGGAGTGTGTTTCTTGGGAAACTTCAGGTTAAATATACATAACTGATTAAAAACCATTCAATAATTAAACATGTTTTCCATCATTTGAGATGTCAAGAACATTTTATGAGTAATGAAGTCAAAACTATGTTGAAAAATGAAATGTTTCCAACTTCATCTTACTTAGAAAGTAATAACTTAACTTGACATTTTCATTAATGAAGGCATAAGGCACAGATTTCCGGACCAAAAACAAAGGTCCCTCAACATCCAGTTGTTACAGAGCAATGCAGAGCAACCAGGAGACATCCACAGTGATAGCGGCTTGTGTTACCAGAGGGTAAGCTTGGGAAGTAGTCTTCCATATGCATAACAACCAGACCTGGCATTTGTTACATAAGGGACACACTATTATGACTTTCCAAGGCCACATGTCGGACTGTCCATTGTGTCCTCGGAGGCCGATTCCTACACAAAAAAGCATTCTTGAAAAGAATGATATTTACCAAGAAATTTGGCATGTGTGTTTGCTTACAAAACCTGTGGAAATGCAAGGCCCACAGGGGGTCATCCTCCTCACATAGGCTTTTGAGTTGTGGTTCTTGTCATATCATATATTCTCTTTATAAGGAAAGGACTCTCACTGCATTTTCCATTATCTCTGAAATCAACATATCCAGTAGTATGTCTCTTGCCTTGCAATTTATGTAGAGAGAGAGCATTCATTGTATTCTCAAAACTATGTTTGTTGCACATAAAATGTACCAACCATGTAATTTCAATTTCCTTGTCCTCACCATTTTGAGGTGCCCATTCCAACATTAATTCTCAAAGTTCTATAATTGTGAATCCCAGCAAAGATTGGGTGGACACTGTGCTAGAACATGAGCTCTGAAGTTGGTAGATTTATCAAACAGGGTGAATTGAAGAGAGGTCATTTATGGTTGAAAATAAAATATCATCCTTATTAATACAGATTTGATTTTGCCAACATGTAAAGAAAGGAATTTTCTTTCATCAGAGTGAACATGTATATTGCTGTCAGTAAATTAAAAAAAATCGTATCACATCTGTGAGCAATGGTTTTGGGTGAATTTAATGAGAAGCCATTAATATTTGTATAACATACTGATATTTTATTGCAGAACTGGCCTGGACTAAAAATAAAGGTTATATTGCATGTTCTCTATTGTCTTTGATATGGTTAATGTAGCCAATAAAAGATTGTTCATGTTTCTGAATTTGTGTCTCTCCCTTCCATTATCAATTATTTGTTGATGCCTGTGTTAGGCTTGTGGCAATTATTCTAGACCTCATTCTCAGATGTTTGAAAATCAGAGCAACAAACAAATTTAGGTCTCAGAATA
>CABHPQ010160858.1:0-12122 GCA_902168405.1 Peromyscus aztecus | reverse complement strand
TTGAAGGGGGAAAGGGAGGAAGAGTGAAGAAATGGGAAGATAGAAGGGAGGGGAGGTCAAGATGTAAAATAAATAAGTTAAATAAATAAATAAATACTAATTCACTATTTAAAAAAAAAAACATATGAAGCATCTTCAGCAATTTAAAGAAAGACTATGCCAAATGTAGCCATACTACTTCTGAGTGTGCACCCAAAAGAGATTGAGTTCATCACCTAAAAGAGGCGCCTGCATACCCAGGTGTACTATGACACTGTTCCTAGCAACCAAGGGACAGATTCAGCCATGGTGAGCATTTAAGGATAAGAAGTATACTAAAATACACAAATGAGGTGTTTCTCAGCCATAATGAAGAATTATACCTCATCATCCACAAGCAAGTATATGGAACTGAAGGATATAACAAAATGAAATGAAATTAACAAAATACAAAGCATTGTATGTTTTTCTCATTAAAACATAATAAGCATGAACACAAACAATAAACAGAAAATAGGAGGGTCCAGGGTGAAATAGAAGAGAGGTGAGCAAGGGTAAAGGCAAGAGCAGATGAAGCCAAAGTGTGATATGTCACTTATGAACACAGAACACTAAACTGCTATCACTGAATTTTATTTTACTAACATTAAATCAAGACACAAGCTAAGGAAACATCTAACTATTCAGAAAATCTAAGTTTGGAATATGTACATATTTAGTTTTGTAAATTACCCTGTGGTCATTATTGTAGTGGATTTTTGTTGCTGTTTTGTTTTTCGTTTTGTGTTTTGTTGTTTTCTTTCATAGGGACTTAAGCCAAGGCCTCATGAATGTTTGGCTTGCTCTGTCCTGCTCTTAAGCCCTGCAGTCCATTCATGAAGGTGTTAACACACAGGTTTTCTCTTCAGTGCTTTAAACTTCTTAGGTGATGAGTATTTGAAAGGAGAACAAAAAAAATGCTGTTTTAAAAAAAATCTTTAAATATAAACTATATCATTCTTAAAATGAATTTCACATTTTTTCACAAAACTCTCCAATTAAAAACTTTGAAATAGCCTGGCAATGGTGGCATATGCCTTTAATCCCAGCACTCACAGGCAGAAGTAGGCAAATCTCTGTGAGTTTGAGGCCAGCCTGATCTACAGAGTGAGTTCTATATAATGAGTAGTCTAAATTTAAAAGAATAATTGTTTTAAAATATAATCAAAACCTATATTTGTTTATTTCATATATATATATATATATACATATATATATATATATGGCCTACAAGCTCACATTAAATTATATATCCAATTATAATTTACATCTGATGTATTGACCCTTTGGAACAAAATCCTCTTGTTTGTATTACTTATTACTTATTAAAATATTACTTGATAAAATGTAAATAACTTTGCTTAGAGGGAAAAATCAAATTTTGTCTATAAAATATTTAATAAATATAGAGTCACAATACAAAGATTTTTTTTTATTCTCCACTGTGTACCAGACTCTATAATATATGCATCAAACAAATAAATGTATAGTTTAATGACCTATCTGAATATACATTCATACATTTGCAACCTTCCATGTCATGTTTGGACAATTTTTATTCATAAAACAAAGTAGTACACTCTAGAGTCCTAGTATATAAACAAATGTCAATTTTGGCTTTACCTAGGTCTCTCTTACATTTATTTTAAGAAAAACAAAGCTATGAGACTCTTTTTTATAAGACATTTTGTTTAAATTTTTATAGCAAAACAGTTGAATATACAGGAAAAACAGAATTTCCATCTTCATATTTTGGTTTATGAAACATATATAGCTCAACACTTGCTGTTTTGACATTAGATTTAACTGTAACAATAAGTACCAAAGAAGACAGAGAGAGGGAGGGAAAAAAGGGAGGGAGACAGAGACAGAGGGGGTGCTGTTCTTCATCAAGAGTGCCTCAGAACTCTGTGTTTTCGGGTATGCATTCATCAGGATTCTGTATCAAGTGCAAAGTCATGACCAGCCGCCAGCATTGTAAAATTCAGCTATAAGAAACATGTACAATAACAAATAATTCCAAAGGGAAGGAATGCAGGAAGATGAACAGTTAATGAAGAGTTTACCATGAAGCTTTACGGATTAGAGTACTTCAGGGAAATGGAAACCTTCAAACTCAGTAAAAGCTTTAGGATCAAGTGAATATATGCATTAAAAAATAGCTATGAATGCCTCTTCTTAGAAGTCTTGTGTTTAATATGTAGTCAGTTTGAATCCTGGTACATTCATAATTTCGAATTTCCCAGCAACCTGAGAAATTTTTTTTTGGGGGGGGGGAGGGAGATTGTAAGATCATCCCTATTAAGTTAATAATCCCCTCCTTAGTGCTTATTACATCTGTTATGCTCAAGAGTGATCAAATTGACTTAGTTACATAAGGTTTGTTCTATTAAATGTGGACAAATACATTAAAATATACACAGAAGTTTCAGTTAAGCAAACACTTTTCATTGTCTTGCAGATACTGAGTTAATAAATAACATTACATATTTTAAACCTTTTGGTGAAAATGAAGCCCATTTTCAAGCAATCCAAGTTCCCCATAACTGAATGCGTAACTAAGCCTGTATGCCGAGTCTTTATTCTTCTCGGAGAGGAATGGCTCATGCTGTGTTTCTCCCCATTAGCAGCGATTACTATGATCCTGGAATGCTTCATTTCACTAACAACATGTAAACAGAAAAAGTCATGAAAATACCTTCAGGCCAACATTTATCTATAACAACACACTATAGAGTGACAAGTGCATGGCATGCAAATGTGGAACTACAGCCTGAATCCCAGCGGCAACATTAATATTCACACTGTTCATCTGCATGGGTGTCACAGTGACTCTCATGGTCTGAAGTGTTGCTTTAGAGCTGGGCAGTCTGCAGACTACTGATCATTAGCATCTCTGAGAGGCATGATGCATCCAGAAAATAAACCCACAGAAATAAACACGTTCATCCATTCTGTACTGTATCTCCAGTCATGGACTTACTATGAGATGAAGCACAATGCTTTCAAAATACAATAGTAATAAATTATGCTAACAGATATTTAAAATGATTTCAATAAGCAAAATAATGAAAAAAATAAAATGAGGACTCCGACATGTGCAAGTGGGGCTCTGGGTGGAGCTCAGTGGGGAGCCCAGCTAGCTTGGCCTGTGTAATGGGTGGGTTTGACTCTGTAGACCACCAAACAAAAAGGTACAATTGATAGAACATTCCCGCTGGTGAGGAACAGAAAATGTGAAGCTTATTGGTAGTTTTTATGCATACATCTATCACTTCTATATTCTAAATTCATCCAGAAATCATTCTTTTAAAAAAATTGTTTTTCTGAATGAAGTGTAAACATGCCTAAATGGGTATTACAATTATACAATCCTGACACATATAGTACCCCATGAATGACTTCTCAAGTGTTGTATAAAAAATATGAACCAATGAAGTTTAACTATAGTAAACACATTACCACATTGTAGGGCCATTCAAAGAATTATATTTTGGTGCTATAAGTGTAGGCATGTTTCTTATGAGTATGTTATGGCACACAAATAAAATGATTTTTTTGGTTCTTATTATGGAAAAATACTTAATATTTACACAAAGTATCTAGTCAGTATAACATTAAGAAGCGAAGTCTAAAAATTATGAACTGTATTCATTTCAGCAAGAACTCAAGGGCTTGCTGTTCTCTATACTAAGAATACCACTATTGAAAATTATTTCATCTGCAATTTGGACAGATAGACAAAAGCATAGTGATGGAGTGTTATAAGCAAACTTTTCAAATGAATGAAGCATGATGATAAAAACACTTTACAGTAGACTCAGTGGGCTCATAGATGTATGATTGTTCAACTTTTATTTTCCTTCTCTGCAACTACCTTTTGTGAAGAGAATGTTTAATCTTTGACTTGTGTGAAATGTCAACTTTAGGAGTTCATATATATATTCATATGTATATATATATTGGTTTTTTGAGACAGGGTTTCTCTGTGTAGCTTTTGAGCCTGTCCTGTAACTCACTTTGTAGACCAGGATGGCCTTGAACTCACAGAGATCCGCCTGCCTCTGCCTTCCATGTCCTGGGATTAAAGGCATGTGCCACCACCGCCTGGGAGTTCTTTTTTTTTTTTACCAGCTCTGAGTGTGCATGTTTGTGGCCACAAATACCACAGATGGTCTATGGAGGTCAGAGGATAACTTGTGGGAGTAGGTTCTCTCCCTCCATCACATGGGTTCCAGGGATTGTACACATGCCATCATGCTTTCCTAGAAGTATCTTTACTTCCTGAGGCATCTCTTCAGCCTATTTCATCACCTGTAAACATGTCACGGTATTTAATTTTTACTAGTCATGACATCTATTATTCTTGACCCATTTGCATTATATGTGGATACATAATAATGTTACAAGCATTGCTCAACTGAATATTTTATTTGTTTATCATAGCAATCTTATTATTTTTCCTGTTTAGTAGATAATGGGCTAAAATCCAAAGAGCTTACCTGAATAGCTCGTTAAGTGTCACACATAGTAAACTGGGGTTGTTCTAGTTTTATTGCTGACTGTCATAAAATACCCAAACAAAAAACCCAGTGCAAGGGCAAAAGAGCTTCTTCGACTTAAAATTCCTGCATACAGTCCATCACTATAGAGAAGTCACAGTGGTAAGAACTTGAGAACGGTTGGACACATCACAAGTCAAAAGCAGAGAGAAACAAATGAATGCATGTTCACTTGTTTGCTTACTTATAAACATTACTCTTGGGTCAGGCCTATAGAATTGTGCCACCCATAGTGGGCTGGGTTGGTCCACATCAATTAAACTCATTAAGACCGTTTCCTACTGAATGACCACAAGCTAACCCAATGTAGACAATCCTTCATTGAGGCCATATTTCCAGGGGATTCTAAGTTTTGGCAAGGTGACAAAGTGTACTACCACCTAAGGATGGTGCTCAAATTTTAACTCAGATCCAAGCCTTTTTATTTCCAGAGTCTGAATTTCTTCTAATATGCATAGCAATATTGAAAAAGGTAAAAGTGTCATTAAAAAATAATGTAAGGCTCAGGGATGTTTTCAACCAGGAAAGAAGATTCCTGCAAGATTTCTTTGAGTATTATGCCTACTGCTTATTAGATGCATGATCACTACCAAATTACTTAACACCTAAGCCTCAACAGATCAGAAGATTAAGTGGTGAGAATAATACAGATATTTCATAAACTTACACTATGTATGTCATAGGCTCTCATGTAATATCTGTTAGAGAAGGTACCAAAACATTGTTTTTCCTTTCTTCCTTGGTTGTTTGTGGTTGGTGATAGATCTATAAATGCTTATACTAAATTATCAAGAACCTACCACACCTTCACATTTCTTCTAATTGGTTCACAGAATCAATATCCAACGCCAAACCTTGTGTCAATATAAATAAAGGGACCAGGACTTCTGCTTCTAAATCACTTGTAAACAGTCCTTTCCTTCCTCCATCCCACTGCAGTTATACCCTGCAAAACAAATGCTTGCAGGGGATTATTTGGCACCCTCTATCAAGAGGAAACATAGGCACACACTGTGAGCCATTACATTCTAGGCATCTACCCAAAGGGAATCCTTTCACATGCACCAAACAGGAGATGAACAAGGTTGTTGGCTAAACTATCATAAAAGAAAGGGTGTTAAAATGACACTAATAAAGACTCTGACAACTTTCTGTTGCTAATTAAGCATCCTCCTCTTTCATCCACACTTTCTCCTAAAATATAGGAAAATCTGAGAACCATCCTTCCCGAATCCCCAAAGTGTCAGCAGATTGCAGTGGCAAAAGTCACATGAGTGAGATTTGGGATGCCAAAGAATAAGGTAAGTCAATGTTCTCTGGCACTGCTGAGGGAAGACACAGGGTGGTGCCAGACAACAAAGCAAGATCCTGGAGTTGTACCAAAGCTGTCTGGCATCCTATTGAATCTGAAATGGCCTGACTCCAGAGCCATAGGGACCTGCAGCACCCACTTGAATGTTCAGCTGCATTTCCAGATATTGCTTCAGCAAGAAACAGATCTCTGAAATGTATGCCAGTCCTGCACTTCCAACCATCTCAGAAACCTCAAAATTCTTATAATAAATAAAGTTATAAGAAATGATCAGAGCGACTTCTATGTTTTATATATATAAAACTTTAGCTAATGTTTTCAAGAAATTGTCTTTGGTAAGAAACTTTGTTATCCAACTCCATTTTAAGAATTGGGCTGTTGCTCCTCTAACAAAGAAACCTACATGCCTACTATTGGGCTGCACTCCTCCCATTTCCTCACTTTCAGAAGATGGGAATAAGGAAGTTAATGAAATCATGAATATTATATTATTTACTTTGCCAGGAATAATATACTGCATATGTTCAATAGGTTTATTGCCTCTTTGCATGGTGAATCAATGTGAAAGTGGTAGAGTGAGCTAGCCTAGAGGGTGCTAGCTGCTTATAAAACACTTGGACCCTTGGCAATATAATGGAATACTATGCATACATTAAAGTTAATAAGACAAACATACTAAAAAGCAAATTGGGATGCAGATAAAACCATTCATGAGGCAAAGAATGTGAAGTTGAGTCAAGTAGCAATAGCAATAGCAGGGTGCCTATAAAAAACAAACTTCATATGCAGAAAAAATGAAAATTAAATCATGAAACAATATGTGTAATGTCAATATTAATCAAAAGAAGACATGCAATGATAGATAACAGTACCCAAAGGAGATTTCAGGGGATATTACTAGGCAACAAAAAACATATTTTATATTGACAAAAGGGTTGAAGTTCAGCTGAAAAGAAAAACATTGAATAATTTGCCTCCAAATATGGACCTTCAGAGTCCAAATAGCAAAATCAAGAGAATGGAAAAATACACATAGAGTTAGTACTTTCAGTAATGTGGCTTAAATATCCACAGAACCAGGCAGTATAAATTAAAAAATAAAATGTAGGACACTGGAATACCAACCTAAAATTTGTAGACTATTAACCCAAGAATAAATATATATTCTCCTCAAGTTCATAAACAGCTCTTATTCAAAAACCATATTCAGTCCAGTAAAGCAAATCTTAATAAATTAAAAATGATTCAAGCATATATCTTCTAGTCAAATGAGTTTTTTTCTATTAATTAAAAATATTTTTAAAACTTATAAATATTAGTAAGAGGAAAATATACTTTTAAAAACTCATAGTAAATTAAAGCATTTAAGAGACACTTCAAAGTATTTTGAACCAAATAAAAAAATATAGTGTATGAAAAAATTTTGGATGTTACAAAGTAACAAACAACGTGAAATTTAGATCACTAAACATGAGAGAGAATGCATATGAGATATTCAATGACAATTCCTGAGTTAAAAACAGAACAAAGAAATAGCAACAAAAATAAACTTCTCAGAAAGCTAGAAACAAAAAGAATTTCATCACCTGATGGATAGTACCTAAATTAAAAAAAAAAATACAATGGTGAAAGACTGAATTCTTTACCCTCAAAACTAGGCACAAAAGAAGGTCATCTTACTAAGCTTACTCACTATTATAGTGAGGATTCTAGCCTGTGCAATGAGGCACAAGTCAAAGGCAGAGAATTAGAAAAGGATAAACTCCATTGTATATGACATAACTGTGTTAGAATATCTAAATTACCAGAACTCTTGTGTAAACTGCATTCTACATACCAGCAACAAAAGTCAGAGCTTAAAATAAAACACTGCTACTTAAAATAGCTTCAAAAACACTAAATCCACAGGGATAAATCTAATGCAAATGTAAAATAGCTACACTTTGAACACTACAAAACATGACTATTATGTAAAAGAAAATTAACTCAATATCATTAATATAATAATTATTCTAAAATGCACTATAATCCCAATCAGAGGCTTGAAGGACTTTTGAGGGGGATCAGCCAAATGATTCTACAACTTCAAGGATTTTGAAGCATGTAAACTATTAAACATGACTTTGAAATGAGATCATAAATTAAAGGAGCAATAGTTCTTGATTTTAACATACCACCAACTTTCATATTCAAGGCAATGTGGTAATGGCGTAAAAGAAATAAATAAATGAAACTGAATACACATTTTCGTAATAGACTGACAAATATTTTGTGACTAATCATCGATCACATAAAAGCTATAATAAAATGGAGAAAGGATAGTGCTCAACAGATGCTCATGGGTATTTACAACCCCCCTCCAAAGAAGGAATTGGATATCTAACTATAAATCTACAACTATAATAATTCAAAGAGACTATGATAGCATAAGTTGAAAGCTGTTTGAACATATATTGAATAAAATAGAAGTCATACTAAAAATGGTCACAATGGACAACGGTCAATATTTGCTGACAATGAGAGCAATGTCAGAGTAATGAGGCCAAGATCAAGAAGTTGCAGAAGGGAACAATATTAGCAACTAGGCTTGAGATCATTTTTGTGATATTTTAGCAAAGAATGTGGCTAACCCCCTCCCCCCATGTTCTATGGATCTGACTGAGGCTAAACTGAAGAGTTTTTAACTAATTTCATTGGTAGAGGAAATTTCAAGACAGCCTAATATTGAGAGTCCTAGGGCTATTGGTGATTTCTGTTATGTAGGTCTACAATGAAAAAGAGCAAATGGGGCAAAAAGAAATACAAATTGTAGTTTGAGGAGAAAAAGAGCACAAGAAATTTTAATGACGAAGCCTTGGTTTGTATTTTAATGATGAAGCCTTGGTGTGTACTGAAAGAGATAGAGGAATGGAACAAATGGGGTGGTGCCCTCACAGCAAGACTTTACCCAGAGAATCCTGTAATTTGTGAAAAGAAAAGGCCTAAGGAATTAACTACTCCCCAAGAACAACAAGAAAGGAAAGCTCCTGTGAATGTAATTCAGGGAGGGAGTCCGATTCCATCCTAAGCAGGCAGCTGAACTTAGCAGCATCAGCTATGTGGTTCTGACTTCAGAGACAGGAAGAATTCCAGATAAAAAGATTGTGGAATCTTCCTCCATGGTTAAAAAAGCTTCTGAGGCCAGGAATGTGAGGGAGGAGGCCACTGTTTGAATGCATAAAAGTGAAAGCCTAGGTTGTGTTGGAGACCCCAAGATGTTGGAGATGCCAGACTCATTTTGGAGAGCCCAAGATATTGGAAATGCCAGACTCTTGGCATCTAGGCAAAAGAGTACTGCACACAGTAGCCATCACAGTCACCAAAGCTAGAAGGATGAAGTCATTTAAGTCCTTTGAAATTAGACAAAAAGTTAGAGAATTTGGAGTATTTTGTGTGTGTGTGTGTGTTTTCATTTTAAAAGGGGTCACAATTAAGAGATTACCTTAAGTGTCAAAAGAGATTTTAGACTTTTAACCTGTGTTGCGACTCTATGAAAGACTATGGGGACTTTAATTAAGAGATTACCTTAAGTGTCAAAAGAGATTTTAGACTTTTAACCTGTGTTGCGACTCTATGAAAGACTATGGGGACTTTTGAAGTTGGACTAACTGCACTATGTTATGGCTACAAGCTGATGGTGGCCAGGGAGTAAAATGTGGTGGTTTGAATGAGAATGGCCTTCCTGAGCTTATATGTTTGAACACTTGGTTGCTAGTTGGTGGAACTGTTTGGGCAGGATTAGTAGGTGTGGTCATATTGGAGAAAGTGTGGCACTGGGGCAGCTTTGATGTTTCAAAAGCCCTTGCCATTGCCAGTTAGCTCTCTCTCTCTCTCACACACACCCACACACTTCTGCCTCCAACTTGCGCATCAGGATGTAGTCATCAGTTACTGCTCTTATGCCATGCCAACCTCCCTATTGCCATATTCCCTGCCATGAGGATCATAGACTCTAACCTGCTGGAACTGTGAATCCCAATAAATGCTTTCTTTTATAATTTGCCTTGGTCATGGTGCTTTTTGTCTGTCACAGCAGTAGAAAAGTAACTAAGACACTAACCATGTAAAAGTTGCAGAAAATAATAGTTCATATTTGTGAGTCACATTTACCTCTATTTTCTGAACAATAAATACTTAAAAAAAAACTAGTTGATTTAACTAAAAAATATTATGGCAAAGTATAATTACTCAAAACAAAGTTAAGAGTCCTCCTTTTAAATGCTATAATTTTCATGCAATTCTAACATATTTATAATATCTAATATACACCAACCAGTGAACTACAACTAATCAACTTATAGTATTTAAATTCTGTCAAATGAAAACCATAAGAAAATATAAATTAAGTTAAATAACAAAGTCTTATTACATAAGAAAATATAAATTAAATAACAAAGTCTTATTACATAAGAAAATATAAATTAAGTTAAATAACAAAGTCTTATTTGTGACAAAAAAAAGAACAATTTATCTTTCAACTACATACCAATTTTAAAATATGGCATTTTAGGACATATGCTTTATTTGAACATAAAATTCTAGTAGACCAAGTTTAGTTGCAAAGCAATAACATGAATACATAAATTTTTAGATTTTTTCTTAAATCCTTCTTGGGGAGGCTTACAGTGAAAGGTGTCAAATAAAAATATTCCTTTAAGATATAATTATCAGGTGAATACATTTTTTAAAACCTGTTAACTTCTTAGCTTTGATATTGTCTTAAAATATGAAAGAAATCTTCTAATGAAACTTTAACATCAAATAATAACCAATAAAAATTAACCCAGGTGTCTCTAATGGACTATGTGGCATAAACAAGTTATATCCAGTCAAGTACTAAACACTTCATATATGTGACACATAGACTGGGGCGCAACAATGACCGTTTGTGCAGTGACCGCAGCTCTATCCATCATAAGCATCCTAAGTTTGACAGAAGTCAAATTAAGTGGCAGCAAGGCAGGGGTCCTTTGTGAAAGCTATCTGGGAGGACCATCTGCTCATCTATTTTCTTGTTCTCCTATAATCACCCTGCATTTTTGGTTCAAAGTCCATTTACATATTCAAAGCTATCACTTGGCTTCTTCATATTGCCTTGAGTTGTTGGTGAGTCTTCAACCTCATAATTTACCTTTCAAGGTAAATATCTTAAACAATATTATCACTGACTTGATCACATCTGTGAACCTCCTTTGTCATGTATGTAACATGGGGGATTCTAAAAGGATATTTTCAGAAGGATGTGACTCTTCCCACCAAAGGCATTACCAGAAATACTGATAAAATTCTTGGAAAGTGGCTAATTCTGTGAAAATTTCAGATAAACAACTTATGATAATCATTTATGGGAAACTGACAACAGTATGAGTGTCCCTTAGCTAAATGTAGTAGAAATAGCAATTAGGTATAGAAATCTAAAAGAATGCCATCTAGTACAGATGACTGGTTTCCATCTGGTAGAAGGAACATTCCGCATGTTTTAGTTGCTATAGGACACTAACTAATTTTGCATTTGCTAGCCAATCAGTCTCAATATTTTCTGACTGACTGCTTACATCTCCCAGTCCCTCCTTAATGAGGTAAATAAGAATAACTGACTTTAATTTATGAAACTTATATTTTCATTTTTTTTAAATTTATGTTTTAGTGGTAGAATAAACCTACACTAAAACAATTCTTGCCAACGCATCTTCTTGATGGTTGTTTCAAATATATGAAGATCATCTCCATGTGTGTTAGGATAAGGATAGAAAATAAGGAATTCCTCTACGAGCATCATGATGTAAATGAGACAACAGACACAACATGTAGCCTGAACGCCACAAACATGACGATTTGTGCTCGAATTAATACGCTACTGAAATTTATTTCAATACAGAAATATCAGAGAAAGCATTCCTTTGCCATTAATATTTTAGTCAGATATGCTGATGTTAAATAACCATTTTGTAAATATTTCTATGTTTGTTAATCAAAAGTAATCATAAGAAAGGTTATTCAACATACTTATTGAGCTCTACATTACTGATGTATTTCTTTGAGTTATTTTTATCATTACTTTATTGTTTGAGAATTCTTTACACGCATATAAGGCATTTTAATCAAACCCACTCCTCATTTTTTTCCAATTCCATTCCAACACTTTTCCCTCCCAACATCATGCACTCCTTTTTAAAAAGCTCACTGAGTCC
>CABHPQ010160857.1:0-61073 GCA_902168405.1 Peromyscus aztecus | reverse complement strand
TCTCTGTGAGTTCGAGGCCAGCCTGGGCTACCAAGTGAGCTCCAGGAAAGGCGCAAAGCTACACAGAGAAACCCTGTCTCGAAAAAACCCCCCAAAAAAACAAAAAAACAAACAAAAAAAAAACATTGCCCTTTAGTTGTGTTTCAAATTCTTTCCTGAAGGTTAGGTTGGGGGAAACAATAAAATAATAAAGTAAATGCTTACAATTGTGTACATATTCTTTGTTAGCTCAATGATCAGTTACTGAGCACTTACTTACTAGGTATGTACACTTTTGTTTTGTTTTGTTTTGTTTTGTTTTGTTTCGTTTCTTAGCATTTTGTGTCGACTAAATCTCTTCTTAAGGAAAATATATTAGGCTAGGAAGGAAAGAATTTTCAAAAGAAACATTAACCAATGACCAGTTTTCTTCTACTCTAGCAAGATCTGAATTGTGTGACTTTATCTTGGGGACATGAACAAATTCACTCCAGTCAAGGAACCATAAAGTCCACAGAAATAACTACCCAAATCTAGCTTGATGACCCAATGAGCTGATTGGAGAGCATGAGTAAAAGATTATTTACAGGAGCCTGCATCCTGAAAAACCCCACTCTACTGTGGGTGATGGCTCACGAAAACTGCATCCCTGGAGCTCCCTGCACAACTTGTATGCAATGCAGCTCCACCCAAGAGTTTCCTCTACCAGTAATTGTTTATTGCTTACCTAATCTTGGTGATGGTCCTCATGAGTCTTGAAACTTTCTGAGTTTTCTAAGATTCTTTCCCTCCTAGAGACTTATTAGCCTTCCTCTCACTTAAAAATTTGTGCTTGGTTATTAGAAGACATTTCTGTATTTTATAGGCAGTTTTACTGCATGGTTGGAATGCCTTTGAAACCTGTGCTCCTCCAGAGTTCTTGGATTACAACTGTTGAATGATTACTTTTCTATTGCTGTGAAGACATCATGACCAAGGCAACTTCAAGAATAAAAAGTTTATTGGGACTTCCAGTTCCAGAGGATTAGAGTTCATGACCATTATGGTGGGGAGGATGGCAGCAGGCAGGCAGGAAGGAATGTCACTGGAGCAGTATCCAAGAGCCTACACCCTTAACTAAAAGTAGGAGAGAGAAAACCTACCTTCAAAGGCACA
Organism: Peromyscus aztecus; assembly: GCA_902168405.1. Taxonomy (NCBI): domain Eukaryota; kingdom Metazoa; phylum Chordata; class Mammalia; order Rodentia; family Cricetidae; genus Peromyscus; species Peromyscus aztecus. Next base: position 59,939 of record CABHPQ010160857.1, on the reverse strand, counting down.
CCTCCTCCAACAAGGCTACTTCACTTAATCCTTTCTAAACAGTTCCACTAACTGGGGACCAAGTACTCAAATATACAAGCCTATTAGCCTATTTTCATTCAGACCACCAGCCAGCTGGAGGGTAGTAGCACATACCTTTAATCCCAGCACTGGGGAGGCAGAGGCTGGCAGATCTGTGTGAGTTCAAGGCCAGCCTGGTCTACAGAGTGAGTTCTAGGACAGTAAAGAATACACACAGAGAAATCCTGTCTCAAAAAACTAAAAACAAAACAAACAAAAACAAACAAACAAAACCTCATTCAGACCATCACATCCAAGGTCTACCCTCTTAGCTGTAGAACTTTTGAAAACAAATGTACATTGATTTTTTTCATAATGTTTTTATTGATTATTTGTGAATTTCATGATCCCTGATTACACTCACTTCCCAGTTCTCACAGGTCCAACCCTACAACTTTGTGAGGTTCCACCCTCCCCACCCACCCCTGCAAAGAAGAAGAAAAAATAAGTCCAATTTATGTTACCCATATAATCACTGGAGCATGGTCAAACTCCTGGTGGCCAGCCAGCCCCTTAAAGAAAATTGTGTCCTTCCCCACCTACACTCCCACCAGAAGTCTTCAATTGTGGAGAGGTTGTTACTTTTTGGGGTCTAGGGAAGGTAGAGGGTAGGAATTGTCACAGAAGCCTTCTATGTCCCTCTTTCTTAATTGTGAGTCTGCAGTCATCAATACCATGTGGCAGAAGCCTTTACACATGGTTTCTGGCAGACAGCCATATGGTCTCTAGCATCAGGACTTGCCATGGACCTAGACCTCAGCATAGTCTCCAGTGTCAGCACAGATCACAAATATCAGCACAGCCCTCTGCTGCTGCACAGGCCATGGACACTATCTCACAGCCCTCAGTGGCAGCACAGACCAAGGATATCCACATGACCCTCCGTGGCAACATGGGCCACAGACATCAACACAGAACCCAGCAACGGTAGGACTATGGACCCAGATATGGCCCTTGGTGGCGGCACAGCCCAAAGACATCAACATGGCTTCAGACTGCAGCACAGACCACAGACATCCACATGGCTTTTGTTGGTAACAAATGCCACAGACATCAAGCCAGACCCTGGTTGCAGTAGGACCACAGACCCATACATGGCCTTCAGTGGCAGCATGTGTTGGGGGTGAGGGGTGCTGAGTCAGAGTATAAGCTTCAGGCATATGCATACCACCTTGTCGGCCCTACTCAACAACATGTTGCCCCATCCACTGCAGGTTTCTCTCATATTTATCACCTCAGTTACATATCTAGTGCCACCTCTCTCTACCACTCACTCAACATTAGCTACATCTGTCCATCTTTCCCACATCTGCATCAAATATTCATTCATTGTATTGGCACTGGAAACTGCAGCATGTCAATATATGTATAAGCCAGGCAGTTTTGTATGCAAATATTCATTGCAATGAGTTGTTGCTCTGGTTCAAGGTATCTGGTTTCTGAAGCACCCATAAATACTAGACTATTACTGAGACTCATCTCAGATATGCTGCTGCTGTCTAGAGCCAGGGTGATGTTGCAGCTAGGCAGGGTGTTTGGTGGCAGGTTTAGTGTTAGCTCCTGGCTGCTGCACACCTCCCTGCCCTTGATGTCTGCTGCCATGAGACTCACCTGGCTCGACCTTTGTGCTTGTAACCTGCACACTGCTGCCATGCACTCTTTGTCTTCCAGGAGGGCAAGTAGCCACAGTAGCTCCATGTTGGTGGCCAGTCAGTGGGGCCTAGGGTCAGCCCTACTCAGCAACAGACATGTCTATGTGGGATCTCCAGGTCAATGCACACCACCCTTTCCTCAGTACAGACACCATGCCTCCTATGGCTGTAGGCTGTGGGCATTGCTGCTGCCTTACACTTTCCATCTCCCAGCAGGGCAAGCAGGCAACAGGCCTGAATCCAGCTAGGGAGCGTAGGCCGAGTCCTATTCAGCAATGACCTGTTTCTGCAGGAGCTCCAGGGAGTCACACATCTCCCTGTAGTTGGTGCTGGCAACCCCAGGGCTCATCAGGAATGACTTTTGTGCATGTAGCCTGGTGGCTGAGATGCAGCAGCAAAGGGTATGCTTGTGGTTCTGTTCTTCCATCTTCCCTTTCAATTTTGCAAGTCCACATTTAAAAAGTATCTTCCCATAAGCCTTGCCATTTTTTTCAGTTGTTCTAGAACTATTGCAGTCCCCCTAGACACTTTTTCTGCCATTATGTCATTCCCTGGGAGCCTCCATGGGTCTCTCTGACTCCTTAGACTCTCTCAGACTCTTAGTCTCTCAGATCTCAGACGCTTGGTGGGTAGTTGAGGGTACTAGTGTCTGCCACCATCTTTGTTTTTCTGTACATTGATTTTTAAAACCCAAAGAGAAAGATATATCTTACAAAACATTGGAAAGTCCACTAGTAAATTATAGAATTACCAAATTGATTAAATTCCCTTGATTTTGGCTCTGGCAACATGAGCCTTCATTTTCCTATCTATAAAATGTGAACCATGTCACTGTATCACCATGACCTTTGCTCTGAATTTCTAGTGTTCTAGAATGGCTTTTACACCTAGGAAAAACCTCAAATCTAATGGAAATTTTTATTTTTGAAACTTTAAAATTTTTAAATTAAATCTAGTTTTTTGAATATTTTTAATTGAACATAAAATTATTGTGTTTATAAGTCTGTCACAATTAAATAATTACTTCAAGACTTAATTATAGTCTTTGTTCCATTTTAAAAATATTTTCTTTCATTCATAACTATAATACACTTGCTTCTATGTATTTATTGTACATTTCAAGCCCTGATATAATAAAATAAAACTCCCAAGGACTGAAATAACTCCCATATCTAATCAGTTATATATCTGTGGGTATAGAAAGCCAAAATTTTCTTAAACATTATGAACCATTACTAATCCTCAGAATAGAATTCTCCTATGTATTTAATTAAAATCATAATAGAGTAATTGATTTCTCACTTTATTGGAATCATGTGTCCTCATGTACTAATAGGTCAAATTCTTTTGAGTGTTACTAATACTCTCATATTAAACTCCAATTTATTCCTAAAAGATAGTTTTCTTCATAATTTCAGTTTTTAATTTGCAAGCTTTTCCAGAATTTGGAAGACACTTTTATAGTTCTTGCACGATTTTATCACTGTATAATGAACAGCTTTAATACCTCAGTGTCAGATCAAAAGTGTATTTCCCAAGATGATGACACACTGACTCACATTGGCCTCCAGCTCAGATCCACCATATCTTTGTTCCATAATCAATTTTTCAATGGAATCCACAGCTGAGGCTTGCCATAGGTAGAAGGAGCACCAGTGGATTGAAGCGGGTTCTTCAGGCTCATAATTGGCTTATGCTTCATCAGCTGGAGTGAATTTCTTAGCTAAAAGACACAATGAAGACAGGAAGTACAATCTTCCCACCAAGAGGGGGAGGATAGTATAGAGAAATGCACCAAAAATTTCTTTTGAAAGATGGTCTCATGTAGCCCAGGATGGCCTTCAACTTTCTATATAGTTGAGGATGACTTTGAACTTCTAATCCTCCTGCCTCCACCATACAAGTGTTGGAACTAAAAGGATTAGTCATATGCCTGGTTTATGTAGTGCTGAGGATCAAAAGTGAGCTTTGTGCACACTAGGCCAGCACTCTACTTATAGAACCGCTTTACACCTCAGGCATTAAATACTTCTAGTCAATAGATGCTGCTCATTTCTTATCCTGTCACCTCTCAAAAATGGTCACAACCTGATTTAATTCTTGGGTAATTCTGCCATCCATGACTGAGGCCAAGATCTCTTTCAGCTATTTTGTTGTATGGTCTAATACTAAATTATGTCCTTGCTTTGGTCAAAGTATGTGATCAAGCTAATGACTGTCTCTTGAAGCTCCAGTGAGGTACCTAAAATGAAATTATCCCTGTATCCTGAGCAACATGAACAGTATTACATTATCTTGTTCTCTTGTTCTTGTCTTCATCCTTAGCAGTTCCAATTTGCTTCTATATCTGTATGTTTTATCTTCAGATCCAGCCATCTAGAGCAAAGCAGCTGGTGCATGCAGAAATAAAAGGAACTGCCTTTCCCTGTCTGTGGCACTCTGCATGCCCTTGTCTTTTGTCTTCAGAAACAGACTGCATTAGTTTCTAGTGTTCATATCAATCCCCAACCCCCAAACCCCAATTGCCCTAGAAATCACATTTATCCTCATGCAGACTTTCACACTGGTATTTTGAGGGACTAGATCATGCTGTTTCCTAATATTAAACTAATTGTTAACAATAATCGACCTGAAAATCATTATACTGTATCAATTTTGGCAGCATTTCTTTTGTCCTGTAATATGTTAATTCAGTATTTTTTCATAAAGATGCAAGAATAATCTAACTGTCCAGATTATAGAAGGATTTAAAAGTCAGGCAGAGAAGTTTAGAATAAATTATGTAGGAAATAGGAAATAATTGAGCTTTCTGAGACAGGAAATAGAAAACAGCATTCTGTCATTATCACAGTAGGGTAGAATGTATAGGATTTCATATCAGATCATCAATGAACTCATGCTCATTCTTATCACTGAGAATGGGGTTTTATATTCCCACACACTGAAGAGGATCTCACCACCACTTCTCCAGAAGTCTCATCCATGCATTGATTTGAGAAACATTAGCTTCCCTCTTTGTAAGAGATGTTAGCAGACAAAACAACCATGTAATACTCAATCTGATGACAAAATTAGAAGCATTGAAAGAAAAGAATCAAATTAATCATGAACAATTTTGAAAAAGTCTACAAAGGACATAAACAAACAACAGTGAATTGAGAAAGAGACTTCTAAAAGGAACTGGTGACAAGAAATAAATGAAAAGAGTTTATGGCTGTTGAAGATTGCCTCCCATCCCCTACCTGAACCTTAGCATCCAAAGTATCTCCTCGAGTCTCCTCAGAACAGAACCTCAGATTCCCAGAGTAGAACATCCCTACCGCCCATTACTTCAAATTTGGTCTCAGTCAGAGTTTGCTTCTGGGGACACTAACTTGAACAGGACCATTTGTACTCACTTGGGGTGAAATCCAGAATAACGCCTTCTCAGTAAATGTCACTTCCCTTTTCTTCACCCTCAATGACACCTAAATCAAGATGTTTGCTGTCAGTTCTAGGTTATCACTATAGTCTGTTTTGTTGTTGTTGTTTTAACTCTGTGTCTTTACCAACATCTAATACTGTTCTTTAATCTAGCGATGGCTTTCTAAAACAATTTCCTCAAATATCTTGGATTTAGGCACATTCAAACCATGATCACTTGTCAGTCAGAAACCCTCTGTGTCCCCCACCATGTGCCCAGTGGCTCTTTTCTGTGATCATGTAGTACAAAGGCTGTACTGTGTCAAACTGTATCTTGGATTATATTTAAATCAGTTTTGTCTCTATCCCTCCACAGAGTCTTCTGTGGGGTGTGCTAATAATGGATCATAAACTAGGACCTAGTTGCAAATGATTCTGTTTCCCATGTCTATGGGCAGATCTTTCACCATACCTGTTTGCTCCATCCAGAATTTGCAAGTTCAGTGTTAAATGCTTGATTTTATGCTCCTGGTAAATTTCTCACTCTGGTTCTTACAAATGTGTGATATCAGTTATAATGAGTTTTATGAACATACTGGTGACCTTAAAAATGTAGTTGGTTTTTACTTGTTGAGGATGGACAAGGCATATTTTTTCTTAAAATAATGAACTGACAATGGATCTTTGAAAATTTTTTGCACCCATAATTCACCCTAAAAATGCCTTTTGCTGGGTAAGATGCTCATCTATTGTGGAATATTTTGATCATACTGTGACACTCTGAGACTGTTAAAATAATTACAGTTCAATGAAGTTTACCTTGAATCAGGGTAGAAGAAGAAGGGAGAGCCAGGGCCATTGTACCAGAAGCTCTGGTCCACACTGGATGCCAAATGATGTTTTTCTGTCTGCTTAGAGGCTGTATGTGAATCTACTGTATTTTAATTATTGTCTGAGGCCCCATGGTTCTGTAGTCAGTACCCAGCTGGTCTGGTTCCACAGCCGTGGCAGAGCCCGGCCAAGATATGTAGGTTTAAATTAAGTCTCTATCATTTTATTTGTCAATAAGACTTGGGAGTCAAAGGCTGAGTGAAAACCAGCTAGCTCAGAAAGTCTGAGTAGCAACTAGCTGGGCTTGATTTTTGGCCAGAGACACTGCAAAAGACACATGTCTTACCTCTTCCCAGAACCAAAAGGAAGTTCAAACTCTAGTACCCGCCCTTTCCTTCCTGTGTGTCTTCTCAAAAACTAGTAACCACAAATGAAAACACCTTTTCGTAATAATAGACTCCAGTACACCAACATTCATGGGTCCCTTCCTTTAAATAAAATAAAATGCTCTAAAATTTTAAAAATAAAAGCTTCCAAATTGCCAGCTTCTCTATGGCTGAGTCCAGTCAGTTAATCACTGGCTCTGCCCCCCTGATTCAGGGTAAACTTCAATTAACTGTTATTTATTTAACAGTCTCAGAATATTGTAGGGTGATAAAAATATCCCACAACACTCATCAAATTTCAGTGCTATACAGTGTTTGTTCTTCCTCAGCTCCCAGGATATTATCAGCATTAAATAATCAATGACAATTAGTAATCATGTCACAGAAATCATAAGAAAGCATTGATCATGCTTTTAGACAAATCAATACTTGTTTCAAAGCATACTTAACATTTCAGGTTCTCTGGACTTTTCATTTAAGCATTTATCATTTTGGGTCCTCAATCTTAAGCTTTGCAATTATCAGGCAGACTCCCACTACCCTATGGATTTCAAAGGATGATTTTAATGATTGATTCAGTTTTTGCAATGAAGAATCATATTTAAGTATAACATTAATGAGTGGCAGGTTGTAGGGCTTGGCATCCAGGTCTGGACTATTTCTCTATACTTACACTAAAGCCTACAGCAATGTATGTTAAATATTGCAGTCAGTCCAGGCAGGTTGATTAAAAGTATAACTGAACAAGGCTTTGACCCTGGGAGATCATGTGTTAAGTAGGAACTTGTGCCCAGAGGATTTTTAATATGTGCTTTCTACTTTTGAGTAGTTTGTCAGAAATGCAGGTCAAACTACGGGCAAGTGTGATTGGAAGGGCACTCCAGAGGACTATATCCAAATATGACAGTGTGCATACTTCTTCACTGCCATGGTTTACACATGGCTGTGACCTCCAGGGACATGGTTTGATTTCTAGAATGTTAACTAAGAAAACAAAAATGGAATTGCCTCAAAAGGAAGTATAGCCCAAGGCAAGGAGCCTTCTAAAAGGTTTTCAGACAATACATCCATGTGTAAGCTCTCTCAGGAAGTCTCTGAAACAGACTCCCACCCCAGGCTCAGGCACTCAGCCAAGAATACCATGCACCAACTGGGCCTGGGAGAACAGCAGAAAATTACCACTCATTTACACACCTTAGAGCATTTTATTTTATTTAAAGGAGGGGACCCATGAATGTTGGTGTACTGGAGTCTATTATTACAGAAAGGGTGTTTTCATTTGTGGTTACTAGTTTTTGTTTTGAAATGTCAGTATCCCACTAATCACATGAATCATTACAAATGTCCAGTTCTCAGAGAAACAGAAGCAAGCCTGCTCAGATTTAAAAATCCTACAGGATTCAAGCACATATTCCTATAATTCATCTATGTGTTCACTTCAGCATAGCAAACAGTAAATCAGCATGAGTAAACGCAGACAGTCTTTATCTTAAAAAATGATAACAATCCAGGGGTTCATGCTTGGAATCTCAACTCTTGAGAGGATAAGGGACTCAGACATAAGGATTCTCATCTATTAGAGGCCAACCTGAGCTACATACAAAGACCCTCAAAAGAGCAAAATGGCTTCCAAAAATAAAATATGTTACTTTTTGGTAGTAGAATAGTGTATTTTGACACAATTTTATTTGTCATAGTAAGATAAAAACGATTGCTTAGACTTTAACGACTCATATTACTAAATGTAAACAGATAGTGAAGTTCAAATACTGTTGCCATTTTGTAGGAAACAAAATTAAAGTAGCTAACTCCTGTTTTCTAATCTTCAGACCTAAGCTGTATTAACAGCCCTTAGGTGACTGTAGAATGGCCATTTCAGTGACATCAGTTATGTTACTGCTCAGTCCTGTCAAATCTTGCTAATGAAAATTGGACACATTTAGAATCTGCATGGGATCTAGTATAAAACTTATCACAGGGTCTTCAGTTCTATGGAATTATTAAATGCTAATACAGCATTTTACTCCTCAAAAAGCATTCCCACTACAAGATGTTAATCATAACAGTTCATGTGCTGGAACACACTACTCAGTAATCTTGCTAGTTCCTAGGACTGTCTACTTTGTCAAGCATAATGGTCAGTCAACATCTTCATAACAATATATTTTTTAAAAATGGCATGCAGGAAAATATATAGAGAAGTTATGAAGAGGAGCCACAGCCTTGTTATAAGCAGGTCACCTTGCTTCCCAACAGGAAGTCAGCTGTCTGTTGCTGTGACAAAATACCTGAGATCATCAAATGATTTGCAGAAAATGTTTATCTGGGCTGTTAGTTTCAGCTCATGGCCAATTAGTTTTGTTGTTTGGGGCCTCTTATGAGACCAAGCATTGTGATACAGTGCATAGTGAAATAAAGCTGTTCATTTTATGATGGCCAGGAAGTGAAAAGAGAAAAGAGCCAAAATGCTAGAATCCTGTCAGATTCAACTCCCAGTGGCCTAATTTGCCTCAACTAGACCCAACATGTAAGAAGTTCCTTCACCTCCCAATAGTTCCAGTGGCAGGTGACCAAGACTTAAACATGGCTTTTGAGGAAGAGTCAAGATCTAAACTACAGTACCAACCTTCCTCTCCCAAGGAGAAGATGGTCCACAAACACACACTGCTGCTCTGAGTTTCTGCTCCCCTTTTAAAGGAAAAACTTGAGAAGCTTTCCCAGAAAAGCTTAATACCTCTTTAAAAGAAATTCTCATGAAAACAGAAACTCTTCAACCATAAATAAATAAATAACCAATGTACGGAGTACATAGATTCTTCAACATATGGTCTTAAGTAGAACTCTGAAAGTGGGTCAGGGAGAGCAGTCTAGAGGAAGGAAGTAGCAGGTTGTTTGATTACAAGATGTAAATCTGGTAATCTGAGGGATCCAGAGTTTGAAGAACCAAACGACCCATAGAACATTTACTTAGGAACCAAAACAGACCCAAGAGAGGAGGCTCATGACCAGAACTTTGATGTGGATTGTGCAAAGTGACCTGCAGATATCTGAAGAGCATGAAAATCTGGGCAAAATGAAGGGCTGGGTAGAGAAATAGAATCCTGTCTTCATTTCTGTGTAACAAAATCCTGGTGCTGTGTCAGTATTTGTGTGTCATGAGAGGGAACCTGAATTTTTTTTTCTCTGACACAATGACAAGTCTATAAAGATGTTAAGCCACATAACTCTAATTCCTCTCTCATCTTTCGTTGCTGTTTCTTTGTGTGTGTGTGTTTAGTCTAACAGATACATTGTATTTCACTTTAACAATGCATATGTAATCAGAAAATTACTTGAGCCTAAAACATCATTTTCTAAGCTTTAATTCATCTAGGACTGAGCATTTCAAACAAATAAATAATTGCACCAATTAAATGAACAAAATCTTCATCATTTTAATTACTATTTATACACTGTTAGTATGTTTTTAATTTTCCAAAACATACTTTACAGTTCTCCCTGAATATGAGCCCTTAGTACCTTAGTTCTTCTGTACACAGTTGGCGTAATTAAGTACATCTTGACTATTTCCTTCATCTCTTTATCCTACTTCTTAAAGATTTGATTGGAATATTAACTAAGTGAAAGTAACAGTAGAATCTTCTTGAACTCCATAAAACCCTACAGCCCTGTCTAACTCTGCTTGATCTAGATATTTCTCAGTTCTACAGTAAGTGGTGGATATGTATAACCTGGATAATTTAATAATTGCCTAGAGATTGTCTCATATAAGTTATAAATGAAAAGACTTTATATAGAGAGTATTTAGCCTAATAATTTTAAAGTACATTTTTCTTTATTTCCCATGTCAGCCATGGGTAGGACACATATAAAAGTCAAATCCTTATGCAAAATGAATATATATAACTTTATTCACTCCATGGAAACTACTCTTCAAGATTTGATATTACAAATGCATAGGAATATGTTAGGCTTGGAGTTTTGTTTTTTTTTTTTTCATTATGAATGATACACTGAAGACATCAGCCATAGCCACTTCTTCATGGCAACTGACCACATAAGAGCAGATTACTTTTTTCAAGATCACTGGAAATTACTAATTCAGTGTTTATAGTATTGAGAACATAGAACTTCATTCAAATGGATTTTTGGAAGTTTCTCTGATCTATAAGAAACAAATTGTATGATACTCGTAAAGAAATTATATTTGTATAATTTCCAAAATAAAGGAAAGCACACTTTTCACTCATCATTCTGTTAGTGAAGCATTAAAGCAGCAAAGGGAATATTATGGTATATGCAGTCTTCTCAGGTGGATAAAGTGTCACTTTGAAGGGGGAGATTCTGTCACACACTGAATTTGCACAGCCACAGCTCAAATGTTTGGATGGTGTTTGGGGAATGATGCTGATAGGATATGTGGCAACTGGCAGCTACTCTGTTCTTACTTACTATGTTCATTTAGATGCATTTGTTAATTTATAAGAATAGTTAATTAAAATTGTTTAAATTTTCTTTTTTTTTAAGGAGCCCGCCACATGAAAAGAATGCAAGTCAAAGTGCCCACAGCCTAGACGTCTTCAGAGACAGGAGTGACTAGCAAGTAGATACTATGATACTTCCTTTGCCTAAGTGTACAGGGTTCAGTCATGTTTTGGGGATTTTTAACACTATGGTGACCAAATAGTCTTGCAACTTTAAAGAGATACTTAGCAATATTTGTGCTAAGCTCTACTACACCAGAAAAATAATTAGGAAGAAGAATGGCCATTGTGGGTTTCTGGAAACTCATTTTCTGTCAATAATAATGAATTTATTTTTTAACATAAATGTGAGATTAAGAACTATATCTTGCCCCAGGCCTTACTTTTATATTCCCAATTCAACACTTATTTGGTCATAAAAAGAGTTATATGGATCTCCCAATTTCTGATGACATATTCAACCATGATCCAAATGTACTAATTCCTGTGGAAAACCATTTGAGGAAATTATTTTGTAATCATGCATTCATTTTTGAAGGTTGTATTTCAAAACATCAAGGCATTATGAAATGAAACCCAAGCACAGGGCAGTAGCTGTGTAGTTACCAGAACACCCTGATATTTGCAAGAGATAAAATCAGAGCTTCAATGACAAAACCATGCAATGTGTGGATGAATAGAATAGAAAGAGGGGGGGCTCCACAGAGAGAAAAGGATAAATAAGATTAAGTGAACGGCAAGAGAATTTTTTGAAAATCTCTTGGTTTCATGTTAAAGTGGTCAAAGTCAAATATCCTCTAATTTATCTTGAAAATTATAATAGAATCAAATGTTCATGCCAAATGAGTTTTAGAAAGTACATACATCAAATATTTTACTGCAAGTAAAATTATAAAAATTACTGCAATTACAAACTATATGTGCTAATATTTTACACATATAGACACATAAACACACAAACATTATCATTTCAAGATAAAAATTAGTGCCATATGTTCTTAAGTCTTAAAAATAAGAGCAACAAGTTCTAAGTCTTTCTCTGTACTAATTGTGATTGTAATACATTTGCCAACAAAAGTACATAAGAATTATGGTGTTATGAAATATTAGAAATTGAGCATAAGTATTTCCATATTTGAAATCCTATAGTAGAAGACAGTTCTATAATAGAAACTATAGAAAATACGTGATGTATTTGAATGGCTTAGCAATACAGTGTTTGTGATATTTTGTTTGTGTTCTGACAAATAAAGCTTGCCTGACAGATCAGAGAAACAGAGGAGCAGCCATCAGTGGCTTATTACCTCTCCAGATCATCCAACCAAAAGGGCTGAGATTCTGTCTCCTCTCTGCCTTATCATTTCCTGTCTCCACCTCACCTTGTCATTTCCTATCTCCTCTCTGTACAGATCTCCAGACCTCTATGGTTTACTAGTGGCTAGCTCTTCCCTCTGACCTCCAAGCAAGCTTTATTTGTCAGAACACAAACAACATATCATACAACAATACAGATTCCTAAAGAACTGTACAAGTCAAGAGAAGTATCTTCCTTTTCAATATCTTGCAAAAATTATATGAGTGAAAAGTTACAGATGATATACAATTCATACATAAAGTTTATCAAATATTTATACAGTTGAGAGTACAGGATATGGAAGGAAGCATACCTAGCAATAACTAAATAAAAATAAAATTGTTATAATGTAAATTATTTACCTTTAAGGCATTTGCTTACACATTTAGAGATTTTTATAATGGGCTGGCATAAAATGATATCTCTTACAATTTGGAGAGCTGTGAAGGAAGGCCTTCAAGATTTAGAGTCTTTTTATATAGTTCGCCTGGGCAACCGTCATACTTAAGGGAAGAAAATGGTGAAAGCATGCTTATAAATACCTTTGTATAAGTACTACAAGAAGCCCATCCCACATATCCAAGAATGCATGGGCAGCACAAATTGGACTTAATTTTTTTTTTTAAAGAAAAGAAGATACCAAGTTGGGTAGGGAGGGAAGGGAAGGTACATCTAGGGGGAATTGAGGGAGGGAGGTGAATACAATCAAAATACACAATGAAATTCTCAAAGAACAAATAAAATCAGGGCAGGGGGCACATGCATACTCCAGGTTCCACAGTAATTTTAGATGGATGAGCTGTGACCGGGAACATTTAGAAAAGGGCAGCTGACTTCCAATGGAGGCTCTTACCATGGCAACTGTGTTTAGGAAGGTAAAGTCTACTGCCTTTAAACTCAGTAAATTGAGAATAACAGCCATGGAGAGCTTGCTAAAGTCAGGCCTGTGGGCTGGATTACCCAGATAGAGCTTATGCTTGAAACCACAAGGATTTAAGCAGGCAAAAGACATGTTGCAACGTGAAAGATGAACATTACCTAGGTGCAGTTCTGGGGCTCAAGATCCAGTCATCAGGATTCTGTTTGAAGGAAGTGAACCAAAAAATAAGAGGAAACTAAAACCAAAGAAGTAGCATAAAAGTCACTAGTATTCAAAGCTTCCAGAAAGTCCTTGGATGGGGTGCCTGGCAGAAAAAGACTTGTCAGTAACTGAAATAAGTAATTAAGCCAATCCAACAGTGAGAAAGTGATGGTCTCTGGATCCTTCTTGTATGGACCCAATTGGAAATTATTCAGATTTAACATGGAAGTCCAGTTTTAATATTCTAAAACTTTCCATAATTTGAATAGCTAGTTCAATTTAATATGTATTACTTAAGGAAACCTTATTGTCTGCTAATCCTATCAAATATGCATAGCCTATTATTATTTCATTTGTTAATCTCAACTGATTTCCCACATGAAGCTGCAAGTGTTTTGTTAGCTTCACAGTAATTCCAAGTATTTCCTGCCACACAGCAGGTGTGCCTCTAAGAATTACAAAGTGGATGAAAACCTCAGAATCCTCTTCCCCTTGGTCATTCCCATAATTTTTAAAGTAATATTCAGTCATTGACCTGAGGAGAATGGGCTCAGAATAATCTCACTATTTTTGAATCGTTAATAAGCAAATGTCACTGAAAACAATATGAAATTGTGAGACTTTTCTATATAACCCTTTTGTTCTATTTCTGCTTCTCCTGACCTCTCTGTGTAGGCAACTTTTCTAGCTGCAATTACTGTAGAATTGGTAAGATTATTTTAGATGTTTTGTTTAGATAAAGATGACTCTTATCTTTTGTCTGCTTTCTTACTTTTCCTAATGAAAGCAAAAATAATAGGTTATATAAATAACCTGAGCTCACTGTAGAAATTTCAAAAAATACAATGAAGTTATAGTGCCCAGATCACAGAGACCCCCAAAAGACCACCATGGAGACCGAATCATGTATGTAAAAGCAAAGAGCCTTTATTCAAGCTCCAGGGCTCAGTCCCTCTGTCTGTCCAATGCAGCAGTGAGAGCAGAGAGCCCTGAACTCAGGTGGGGCAGAGTTTTTATCATAGCAGAGGTTCCGGTGAGGGAATTTCCGGGGTCCAGGACCCTGATTGGCTGACAATTGTTTAGGGGTATCTGTTAAACAAAAAATAGATGTGTGCTAGACTCAGGGACATCTGGCCACCTTATCTAATGGTTGGAATGTTTGGGATGTTAGGTACTTCCTCATCCCTGGGTAGATCCCTGGGTGGTATCAGCTTAAGGCTTTTCTTGGATCTGGGTGTTGCCTGCCAGTAAGTCTGTCATAGAAGCTATGTCTGGGCCCCTAAGCCTGTCACGGCTACTGTGTGGTCAAGCTATTTTGGGGCCCCTTCACAGAAGTGTTATAAGGAATATAAAAAAAATCACATGTGAAGCATGTAGATCATTGTCAGAATGAACAGTTATATGGCTTATGGGCTGAGTACTTCACAAATTATGCCTTTTATCACTAATAACAAATTTTTAAAATTTTTTACAAAAAAAATTTAACAAATTTTTTTCCTGCTTTTTTTCAAATACTGCCAGCTTTCCTATAGTTAACATCTGCATGTTTTTCTTTTTGCATCCTTAATTCAGCCTGCTTGTTCTTGTATTTATGTTTTCCGAGCATATCCTCTAGTATGGCAACATTGATCTTCACCGGAATAAGTAGTTAATTTACACTTAAATTTACTTGCTAATGTGTCTTTGTATTTTCCATGTTGTTTCTTATTTTCTCTTTAACCTATTTGTATGGGTTCCTTTTGAATTTCGTTTATTACATTCTTTAGAATTTTTTTATTAATTTGATATTCTTATTATTTCAGGTTTTTTTTCTGTGTCTACCTATTGACCTAGGATTTTCATTTGTTGCAGTTTAACACAGTGACTTTTAGCAATTCTCTGATAGTTAGAGAATCTTGAGAAATACTCCATCTTCTGCTGCATCAAGACATGTTTCCCAAAGATCACTTCATACTCACCCTCATCTCAACCATCGTTCCCATAGTCAAGTCCTACTTATAGCCACCAGTTATTTATATTTTCTGCTGTTCTTCATGTTTTCCTGAATGTCTGTATCTCAGATAATACCTTCTTTACGATTGATAGAACCTCTCTAGTGTTCCAACAATAAATTTTCCATTTTTGTTTCCCTTGAAAATGTCACATTTTGTCTTCCTTGTGAACTTTGTATCTACAGGCTATACAATTTGAGCACTTTAAAAAGTCATTCCATAGTATTCTAGCTTCCACATTTTGGGTAGTAAATATCTTACTGTATTGCTTGTTTTATTGTATAAATGATTGTTTTATTCAGCTGTAAAGAATTAAATTATGTAATTTCCTGGAAAATTTATATAACTGGAGACCATTGTAGTAAGCCAAGTGTATATACAATTACTTTATATGTGTATTGATGGGCACCTATGCTGATTTCAAAAGTCAGCTGTGAGGAATCAGTGTAATGAACAGTGATGTGTGAAGGTCTTGTTGGCATGTTGATGTAGAGTCCTTGCATGTATCCACAGAAATGATAAAGCAGGTCATATGGGAGTTCTGTTTTTGAAATTTTAGAAACTTCTGTTCTACTTTCCATAGTGAATAGACTAATGTACACTTCCAGCAAGACTGTATGAGAGTCACTTTTCCCCTCCTTTCTCACTAGCATTTTGCTGTAAACATTTTCTGATAGCTATTCTGATGCAGATAAGGTAGAATATAATGAATTTCAGTGTTCTTTTAATCTGTATCTTCCTGGTGGATAAAGTTATTTAATATCTTTTATGTGTGATTGGCCATTTGAACTTCATCCTCTGAGAACTGTTTGCCTGTCCATTTCGTTACCCCATTTGTGACTGGATTGTTTAGGTTTGGACTATTTGGTTGTGTTCTCTGCTTATTCCCTATGTTAATCCTCTATCAGATACAGAGCTGACAATGCCTTCCTGCCATTCTCCAAGCTCTCTCTTCACTGGATTGTTTCCTTTGCAATGCACAGTCTTTCTAATTCCATGTGATCTCATTTGTCAATTCTTGTTAACCATTTTCTGAACTATGGAGTCCTTTGTCAGAAGTCCCTGATTATACCTGTATCTTGAGTGGTTTTCCTATGTTTTTCTCTAAAAGCTTCAGAGTTTCAGGTGAGACTTTAATTTTTTGTTTACTTTGAATTAACTTTTATACAGGGTGAGAGATGGTAAGAGAATTCCAATCATTTCTATATAGACATTTAACTTCTCCCACCTCATTGTTGAAGATGTCTTTTCTCTGATGTTGGCTTTTTGTATCTTTGTAAAGAATCAGACGACTGTAGCACTGTGCTTTGACTCTAGTTCTACTCTATTCCTTGGTCTGTACATCTCTTTTATAACATTGTTGTCCTGTTTTTTGTTTGTTTGTTTGTTTTGGTTTTGGTTTTCTTTGTTTCTTTTGGTTCTGGAGTCAAATCAGTTCTCAGGGTACCAGGAGCAGAGTTCTTTCTACTGAAGATGGGTTCTTTCAGCTCTTCTAGGAATTTTAGAAATTTTTTTTTCTATTTCTGTGAAGAATATCATTGGAATTTTGATGGGAACTGTATTAAATCTATACACTCATTTGGTAATATAGCTATATAACTTCACTATATTAGTTTTGCAAAGCCATAATCATGAGAGGTCTTTCCATCTTCTGGTGTCTTCTTTATTTCTTTCTTTAGTGTTTTAAAATTGTAGAGATCTTTCACTTTTTTGGTTAGATTTATTCCTAGGTATATTTGAAACTATGTGAATAATAATGATTGCCTGATTTGTTTCTCAGTGTGTTCATTATTGGTATATAGAAAAGCTTCTAATTTTCTGTATGTTAATTTTGTTTTCTGATACTTTGTTTTGTGTTTGTTAGTTCTTAATGTTTATTGCCTTTACAGCTTCATGCCCAGGATCATATTATCTGCATCAGGGAGAATTTAGTCTTTTTCCTTTCCTATTTGTACTCTTTTATTTCTTTGCCTTAACCTACTTTTATAGTGAAGACATAAAGCACTGTTTTAAAGAAGTGGGGGTGCAGAATAAACACTGGTATTTCATTCCTGATTTTGGTGGTAATGCTTTGAGTTTTTCCTTAGCTAATAAAATATTAGCTATTGGTTTGTCACACACAGAGTTTATAATGTTATGGTGCATCCCTTCTATTCTTAGTTTCTTTGGGTCTTTTATCATAAACGGATGAAGATTTTGTCAAAAGACTTTCTCTGCATCTATTGAAATGATCATGTGATTTCTATCCATAAGTCTAATAATATGACACGTGGACAATTACATATTCATTTGTATTCTGAGTTATTCTTCATTCATGGCACGAAGCCTTCTTTGTAAATGGATTTTACTTTGTTTTGTTTGCCAACATATAGTGGAATTGGTTTGGCATGTATTTTTTAAGAATTTTTGCATCCATGTTCATCAGAGAGATTGGTTTATAATTTTTCTTTTTTGTTGTGTTCTTATCTGCTATAATAAGCTAATACTGGTTTCAAAACTAAGTTTGGTAATAGCCTTTCCTTCCTGGGATATGGAATAATTTGAGGAACATTGTGCTATTTCTTCTTTAAAGGTCAGTAGAATTCATCAGAATGTACATCTAGCTTTTGTTAGTTGGGAAATGTTGTTACTACTTCAGTCTTAAATTGTTTATCTTCTCTTGGACTATTTTTAGGTAAAATTTGTCTAGAAAATTATCCATGTTTTTATATTTTTCCAGTTTATTAGAATTTAGACTTTCAAAGTATAACCTAAAGATCTGAATTTCATCAATGCCTGTTGCAATATCTCTCTCATTTTATTAATTTGAGTCTTCTTCATGGCAGTTGATTTGAACAACAGTTTGCAAATCTCATTTGTCTTTTAGAAGCACTGAGTTTTGGCTTTATTTAATCTAATTCATTTCCATTTCACTGGTATCTTCTCTGGTGTTTAGTAGCTCTTTCCATCTACTGAGTATGACTATGGCTTGTTCTTACTTTCTTAAGATCCTGTAGTGCTTCTTTAAATTAGTTTTTTGATATTTCTCTGATGTTTTAATGCAAGCATTCATGGATTTAAACATCTCCTTGGAGTTACTTTCATTGTGTCTGACAGGTTCCCGTATGTTGTATTTTCTTTTTCATACAATTGTAGGAGGTTTTATACTGTTAGTTTCTTTCATGACACATCCCTCACCCCATCACATGTTGTTCCATCTCTGTAAGTTTGTGTATTCTGTACATTTTGTTGCTGTTGATTTCTAGTTTTACTCTACTGTGATTAGATAGAGTAAAAAAAAAAAATCAATTTTCTTGCATTAGGGAAGGACTGCTCTGTGTCCTAAATGTGGTTTATGTTTTAGAGAAAGATCCATGAGCTGCTGAGGAAAATGTGTATTCTTCAGTGGGTAAGTGGAATGCCTGTTAAGTGCATTGATTATGACAGTTAGCTCAGTTGCTACTTTGTTAGCTTTTTGTCTATATGACCTATTTGTGAAAGTAGGTTGTTGTAATCACCTACTATTATTATGTCAACTTGTGCTTTTATATACAGTAGTGTTTATTTATGAGATTGGGTGTGCCAGTGCCATGTTGTTTTTATTATTATGACTCTGTAATATAAAGCTCTGGATGGTTATCTCTCCAGCATTTTTGTTGTTCAGGATTGTTTTAGCAATGTGGGGTCTTTAACAGTTTCATATGAATTTTAGGATAGTTTTTTTTTCCTATTCTGTGAAGAATGATATTTTTTTCCTATTCTGTGAAGAATGAGATAGAGATTTTGATTAGGATTGCACTGAATCTATAAATAGATTTTAGTAAAATGGTCATTTTCACAATTGAATGTGCTGTTGTCTAATGCATATCTACTGAATTCTACTATCCTCTTGCTATATGGTGAACAATATGAAATAATATTCTTTATCTCTTCCAATTTAGGTTTGAAATAGATTTTGTCAATTAGTACCATCTCTATACCTGCTTGCTTTCTAGTTCTATTTTTTGAAATGCACTTTTCATTCTTTCACTCTAAGGCTTTGTCCACGAGGTACGTTCTTGCTTGGAACAGATGGGGCCTATTTTTAAGCAAATTTCTTGGGATTTATCCTTTGGTTGAAGAATTGAGACCATCAATATTCAGCTATTACTGAAAGATACGTGTTAAATCCTGCTATTTGCATTTCCTATTTCCCATTCGCTTATTGACTGTCCTCATGGATTGCAGTTTTACCTGTGGGCTCATAAATGTGTTTACTTTTCTTTTCTATGTATAAGATTCCTTCATATCCTTTATAACTCTGGCTTAGTGCTCATGCATTCCTTCAGCTTGTGTTCATCACTGGAAGTTTGCCTTTCTTCATTTGTAAAGGATAACTTTGCTGGGTATAGTAATCCATGTTGGCAATTATTGCCTTTTGGAACTTGAAATGCATCTTTAAAGGGCCTTGGCTTTTAGTTTCTATAGCAAAATCCGGTGTTTGTCTGATTTGCCTTTATATGTGACTTGGTGCTTCCTTTAGTTTTAAACATTCTTTTTACTACAAAGTTGATGTTTTAACTATAATTTGATGTGAAATGGTGTTGGTGGAAGTTTCTGTCCCACCAGCCAACTCCCAAATGACCACATAGAGACTTTAATTATAAATGCTTGGCCAATAGCTTAGACTTGTTACTAACTAGCTCTTACAACTTAAGTTAACCCATATTTATTCATTTATGTGCTCCCATATGGCTCATGGCTTGTTACCTCATCTTCTACACATCCTGCTTCCTCTAAGTCTGTATGACAAACTCCGCCCTTCTTTCCAGCATTCTCTCAGTCTGGCTCTCCCCACCTAACCTCTTCCTGTTTAGCTATTGGACAGTTAACTCTTTATTAAAACAATGAGAGCAACACACCTTCACAGTGTATAAAAGGATTATTGCAGAGCAGAATGGTTTCATTCATTCAGGGGCAATCTTTCCTCGTCTTATTTGTTTAGCATTCCAACTGCCTCCTCAACCAGAGCTATCTCTTGCCCTATATCTGAGAAATTTTCTGCTATGAATTTATTAAACATTTTAATGTCTTCAGCTTGACTTTTTCCTTCCATGCCCATGATTTATAGATTTGGTGTTTTAATAGTATCCTGTAGATCTTGTGTGTTCTACTCATTTTTTTAATCTACTCATTTTCTTATCTATCTTCAGGGTCTCCAAGCCCTGAAATTATGTCTTTTACTTCATCTAGTCTATTGGTAAGGCTTTCTATGTGACTTGAGCTTTTCATTTCCAAAATGTTATATATGCTTTTTCAATATTTTTTCTTTGTTGAGTTCCCCTTTTATATCCTATATTTTCTTCTCTTTTACATTCAGATGCTTGTATTCTGTTTTAATTTGATTAGGAATGTATTCTCTTCAATTTCTTTGAACATTCATTTACTCATTCTCTTGAATTGTTTGTTTGAGATGTCACTAATTCATTTGTATTGGAATCCACCGCTATGGAATCAATCATTTTCAGAAGAGTTCTGTTTCTTATTTCCATGTTATGATCCACACAACTGGAGTTAGGCTTTGGGTTGGATTTTTTAATTACAGGGATTCTTTTAGTGGAAATATTTGCAATGTTCAAGTGGAACTTGATTGTAATAGAATTGAGGTATTCTTTCTATCTTCTTAATTCAGGGCATAGCTCAACTGCTAAACACTCAGCCTATATTCTCAGAGCGTAAAGTTGGATCTTGAGCATCATCCCAGATAATGCTATCAATAGAAGTCACTACAACCAATATAGATATGGCCAACATGAATATACAGTAATAACCAATTTAAAACAAGCCCCTCAACTCCAGCAGTGTAGAGGGAAACAACATAGATAGATAACTAAAATAATAATTATGAAAGCCATGACTAGAAAGGAAATAAATTAAGTGAGACTAGCTATTACTATTAGAGAAAAAAGAACAGAAGGGCAAAAGCAAATGGAAATTTAAGAACAACAAAGACAAAGGTGAGATAAATGGGCCCTGCCTAAATGTAGGATACAAAAGAAGGAGCTACAGAAATCCAGTCAATCCCAGTCCTTAGAAGACTGAGTAGACACTTAGAGTGCAGGCCAACCTGTTTATTTTGGATACACATTTTCAAAAAGAAAAAGAGAGAAAGAGCAGGGTGGAAAAAAGCTGGTCCTCTAAACTGAAATTAAATATTAAATAAGGTAAATGCAAAAGTGAAAGAAAGAGAAGTGGATGAAGTGTAGTTTGTATGAAGCTCCTTTCCTGGATACAGATGTCAGACTCGCCCTGCAATCCTTTCTGTAGACACAGGTCCTGGTCCTGTCTCTGTGTGTTGTTGACAAGGTGATGGGAACCAGGCCTGTCTCTGTGCAATCCTTCACATGGGACCATGTCCTGGGTCTGCCTCTGTGAGTTCTTGGAATGGCTGTGGGAGCCATACTTGTCTCTTTGGGGTTCACTCAAATCTATGACCCACAATAAGTTTGTATCCTACAGTTCTGACTTAAATAATTACCACTGCATCTAACAGTATTCTACAGGACAGTTCTAGACTACAGTCCAAAGATACTTGCTCTGGGTCCCCAGAGTGAGCTCTGGAGAGACATTTACCTCTAGAGCCTTCTGAATGTGAGATGGCTTTTGGTACTGTTCTGGTTGGGTGTGAAAAAAGAGGATGTTCTCTGTACCATCCCCCTGCTGCCAGTGCAGCTGCAATCTTGACTTTGTTCTATCCACCATTTCTCTATCTGCCTATCCATCCATCTACCTATCTATCATCTACCTATCCATCCATCTATCTATCATCTACCTATCCATCTACCTTTCTATCTTCTATCATCTTTCTATCTATATATATCCATCTGTATCTCTACCTCTCCCCTGTGTATGTTCTGTATATGTGTGTTCTTTCTCTCTCCTCTTCTCTTTCCTCTTCCCTCTCTTCTCCCTATCACCTCTCCTCTTTTCCCCTCTATTTCCTCTCTCTTCTCTCATTAACTCAAGCACTTGCTCTCTTTCTTGCTCTTGCTACCCACAAAATTATGTTACTGGAAAGACTTTTCCAAACCTTATCTTTACACATTCACACTGGGAAAAGAACACTCTGGAGGACTGAAGCCCCAGGAAGGGACTCGAAACTTTCTTTCCTTCTGTTCTGCTCTCCAAAGTTTCCTTTGTGTCTTAGCAATGTTTTCTACCATCACTCTCTAGGTCTCTACTCCTTCTGTCATGGGATTCTTCACAGAGGTTCTGAAATCCATGGGTGTCCTCTACCTACTCTGGAATCTGTCACCATCTCACTGTAGTTTGGACTTGCCGTTCCCTGGTAACTAATCATGCTGAGCATACTTGAATTTGCTTCTTAGTCATTTGCTGGAGACATGTCTATTTAAGTTTAATTTTTCTATTCTGGAGGGATTTTTTTGTTTCTGGTTGTTTACCTGCTTTTTAATAGTCCCCTTTATTTTTCCATTTTCAACATTTTACTATATGTTTAAGTGTGGCTTTCTTTCAATTTATTGTTTCTGCCAGTTTGGTTTTTGAATTGATAGTATCAAGTCTTCCATCAGTTTGGGACATTCATAGCCATTGTTTCATTAGGTATTATTTCAATTTCATTCTTTCTGAGACCTCAACCTTAGCATATCCTGCTGGCTCCCACTGACTCTCACCCTTTTCCTCTGCACTAGAACTTTCTCCTGCTTCCCTTTAGGTTGTTTTTATTGCTCTACTTCCCAGTTCACTTTTCTGGATTTCTAATTTGGTTTTAAATTTATTTACTAAGCTCTGAATTTAAGATATTTATTAATCCAAGTCCACTTGATCTTTTATTATATTTCAGTTCTCTAGTGAAATTCTATTTTCCATTTTCCTTTAACTCATTATGTGTCTTTTCTCCCACATGTTTGAGCAGAATAATGTCATTCTTTTAAAAGTCTTTGCCTAATATCTCTGATGTATTGGTCATTTGTATCTTTATTTTTAGTATTTGTTCTCTTAATTTTGAGTTTTTATCCTGTCTCTTTAAGTAAAAGACAGAATTTTGTTTTAAACCAAACATTGAAAAATAATTAACAAAAATTGTGTGTTTTATTATTTATAGTACGTTGTTTAAAACTATGACCATTTGCTGTATTTACAGTTTTCAAAGCCCTCATCCAAAGGAAATGCTTGACAGAGCTAATTAGCATATACATGACTTCACATACTTATTATTTACTTTTTGTGATGAGTCCTTTGAACCTATATCCTTAAGTAGAGTTGTATTGAATGTCAGACATGGAGTGCATAAAATTTTACAATCTCCGGGTGATAAAATCCAGGCAAGTAAAGTGAAGAGCAGATGATATCTTCTAACCCTTCAGATACTAAGACAAGCAGAGGCTGGAACCCCAAGTCAGTCACAAGTTATACAGTTTCTGATTTTCAACAGAAAGAATATGTGTTTAGTGGCATAATTCCCCTGACGAGTCTCTGACCAAAGACTGGGACTGGGACTTCCTTCTGCTTTATTCAGGGGGTTGAAGAGCCCCCTCAGTCTAATGATACATTAGACTGAGAGAAGAGGCCAGCTGGACACTGAGATTCCTCACTTTCTGTTCTCACATCAAACTCCCAAGATAAAATCTTCTCATCTCTCAGTGATTTGTTATTCTGTGGACATTCCACAGTCTATCCATTGTTTATAATTGCTGAATTTAAATTTAAATCTGGGTATCTTTCCTACAACATTCTCTTATTTATTGTTACCAACATTTTGCCATTTAAAATAATGATATATTATGTAGCACAAATCCTAATTGGTCTTTATAATAAAAACCCAGAGCCGGATATTGGGGTAAATGCTGAAAGATCAAAGAAGCAGAGCAGCCAGCCACTAGAAAGACTTTTTACCTCTAGGAATCCTCAACCTGAAAAGGGAGCTCCTGTCTCCTCCCACTTTATATTCCTCTAACTGCCCAGCCATATCACTTCCTGTCTCCACCCCCCTAGTGCTGGAATTAAAGGCATGAGATCCCAAGTGTTGGGATCAAAGGTGTGTACTACCACTGCCTGGCTCTGTTTCTCTTTTAGACTGGATCAATCTTGTGTAGCCCAAGGTGGCCTTGAACTCCTGATCTTCCTACTTCCTTCTCCCAAGTGCTGGGATTAAATGTGTGTACCACCACTGCCTGGTCTCTATGGTTATCTAGTAGCTAGCTCTGCCCTCTGATCTTCAGGCAAGCTTTATTTGTTAAAGCACAAACAAAATATCACCATACTAACTTGAATATATTTTATTTATTTAAAAGAAATGCATAGCCAGTTATAGGCTTGTGGAGATATGGGAATGATTTTAAAGAAATTATTTTTGAAATTGTTTTAATGAATAAAATATATATATATAAGAAGGCTAGGGATGTAGGCTGGGGCTCAATTCCCAGCACCACATAGATTGATGTGGGGGTTCGTGCCTGTGATCACAACATTCAGAAGTTCAAGGTCATTCTCTACTATATAGCAAATTTGAGGCCATTCCAGGATACATAAGACCCTATCTCAAAAAAACAACATTTTAATATAATAATATAAGTGATAAAATGTACAAATCAGTGACGTTTGATGGATTCACATTATTTTGAAAAGAGGTGATTTTAATGCTAATAAGCAATAGCTCAGCTATTCACAAATCTAAATCTTTTAAATTATATCAGCTGAAAAATGTCTGTCCCACTGCTATTGCCAACCATTTAATTTTACTCTGTATGGGAGGTAACTGCTATTGCCAGTTTATCATATTAATTTCTAAAAACAATTTTCACCTATAGGGTAAATATAGGTTCTTATAGTTTTCTTTTCTATAGATATCATGTTGCTTTTCTACTTCCTATAAAATTCTGCATATCATAGCTGTTCATTTTTTGAGCTCCTTAGTGATACCTTGCACGGCTCTTTGTGACATCCACTGCTGTCCGGCTCTGAGTGACCATGCATGAGATTACTGCATCTATGTAAGTGTGGAGTAGGCCCATTTTGTCATTTTATGGATTTTATAGAATTGCTCCTCATCAAGACTGTTTCATTTTTACCACTATTCATGCTGTAATGAATATGGCATTGCACTTACATTCTAGGCTAGTTTCCTCCTTCACAAGACTGTGTGCATCTTTCAGTTCTTTGGTGTTCCATGTAGGGAAGGATCAGTTCCTTGCCCTGCCACCCAGAAGTAGGCTAGGCAACAGTCATTCCTTTCTGGTTTTCTCATTCTGCTGGATACAAAGCAGTGTCTTGAATACTTCCAATGGTCTTTTTCTGCTAAAGGAATGCAACCTTTCATAGATCTCTGTCTGCCTTTTGTATTATGTTTTGTTAGCATTTTCATTTTATCACTTCATAACTATTCTGTGTATGTGCCACAGGCCAGCCTTATCTGCTTTCTAATGCACTGCAAATGATTCTCAGGAAAGTTAGATTTTATTGATGTTAGGTTTTGTCCTTTTAATTAGATGAGGCAAAAATATATCTATTGTTTTTGTGTTGCATGAACTAGTTTTTATATAACTCTTCTACATATAATTTCTTTCTATATTTAATTCCCAGAGCAGTGGGATCATTCTTGTAGGTTCTAATGATGATGGGCTCCTAATTATTTATTTTCAACTAAATTCACCAATGATGGTGAAAATGTGACAATCTTTTATCTTTGATCTAAAACATGCAACTGACTTTATGCTTATATATAACTGTTCTGAAGACGTTTCCCAGATTAAGAGGTGTCAGTTGGGGCTGGAGAGATGAATCAGTGGTTAAGAGCACTTGCTGCTCTTGAAGAACAGGTTCAGTTCCCAGCACCTACATGGAAACTCACAATCACCTGTAACTTGAGCTATATGACATTCTGTGCTCTTTTCTGTAGTCTGCAGCACTATGTGCACATAAACACACACATTCACTTTTTTTATTTAAAAAGAAATATCAGTGATAAGCCTTAGCAGATTAACAGAAAATAAGGATCAAAGTAGCAGCAGAATATGGACAGAATTCTTTTCAATCACATCTAACCCCTGCCCTGGTGTTTTACTGGGAAATTTCCACAAATTATTGGAAAGAGTATCTAGAAACTAAACCTTTAAGTTTTGTTACTAATCAGCTTGTGCTATGCTTAGAGACTTTTACTCTTTACGAGTCAGTATTGGGACATATCTAACAATTAAAGTTTATTAGCATAATTCTGGACGTTGGGAACTCTGAAATCAAGGTGTCAGCAGATTACATGTTCAGTTAGGAATTGTTTTTGTTTCCTCTTAGACTGCTGTCTTCTCTTGTCACCTCCTCTAGTAGGAGGGGCCCAGAGTCCCTGAGTCCTCTTTGAAAAGGCACTAATTCCAATTATGAAGGCTCTGCCCTGAGAACCCAGTACTCTGCAGAAGCCCTCATCCCAGTACCTTGCCTTCTGAGACTTCCAACTCATGAATCTGACATGTTATAAATGTTCAATCCATTGCAGATTAGGATCCAGAACAGTAAAGGCATATGAGTCATGAAACCATGGGGCCCAGCTGTTGAAGATACATGTTCTAAAGTCACATCATCTCCTTTAGAATACAATGCCATTCATAGTAGTTTCTGACTGATCACTTAACCTTTCATGCTTTCTATTCCCTCAATTTAAAAATGAATACTGTTTAGGTCAAGAATGCCTGAATGGAAATGCTAGGGACATGTATAGTGCTTTCCTATTCTGGCCTTCTTCATGTTTTGTTTTGTTTTCATAACGTTTTATTTATTCTTTGTGGCTTTTACATCATGCACCTTGATCCCATTCATCTCCCTGTCCCTTCATATCCACCATCTGCCCTTGCAACCTCCCTCCCATAATAAAATAAAATAAAATTTAAGATAAAGAAAAGAAAGAAAAATTTCATCATGGAAGCTGTAGTGTAACACAATGAGACATACAGTATGTCCTTTAGTCCATATATCTTTACTTGCAAGTGTTCATTGCAAAAAGTCATTGGTCTGGTTCCAGGGCTCTGGTTTCTGCTACACTATCAATACTGGACCCTCAGTGGCACTCCTCTTGGATATCTTCTTGTTGTCCTGTGTCAGATTTGGATCTACAGGACTGGCCCCTTCGCATGCTACAGCAGATCATAAATGAGGTAGATGTTGGGGTGGGCTAGCTCATAGCCCTGGTTTTGGGCCTGGGTGGTTGGTCAGCCCACCAGCTCTCCCCAGTCTTCACCACCAGGGTGAGCTCTCCAGCACCACCCCAGACTAGTTCACCCTAAGTAGCAAGAAGCAAGGGTTGGGTTCTCCTGCTTTCATGCCTTCAGTGCTGGGTCATTCACATAACAGGGCCAGCTCTACTGTGTTGCCCAGATGAGGTGCAGGGCCACTTTCCTGAGTGCTGCATGCAGCTAGTGAGAGGCAAGACCAGCTCTTCTGGTCTGATGACCTCAGGTACAGCTCTCCCACCTGCCTCAGGGAGTTGCAGGAGTCGGGGAAGGGCATCTCTCCCTTGCCATTGCCACCTTATGGCAGATGAGGGGTGGAGCCAGATCTCCCACAATCGTGTTCTCAGGCAAGGTCACCAAGACCCAGTCAACAAGGTCAGCTCTACTGTGCTGCACAGGCAAGATGCAGGGCCAGCTTTCTTGAATGCTGCAGCTGGCATGTGAGTAGATCAGTTTTGTCTCCTGCAGCAGGTGGTGAGGGGCAAGGATCTTCATGTTTTAAAATATATGTGTGTGTGCATATATATTACAGATAAGGCATAAATGTCAATGTGCTATTTATTTGTTTATCATATATATTATGCACATAAATTGGAAGCAGTTTTAAATCATATTTTTAGTATACCCACCCACACTATGACTGCTGTGAGGTCATGCACAACTTTCTATTTGTGACATCATGTGTATACTCAAAAACTCTTAAATTTTGGACATTTGGGATTTTCAGCCTGCAAATGCTCATGCTGCCCTAGTACTTCCTCCTATAAGTAACAAAACAAACAGGATGAGCAAACCTCACCCTTCACAAGCAAAGCCCGTTTGCCCTTATAGGAAATAGGAAAACATGATATGAATTGTCCTGTCACACAGAGCAGAAAGACACAGGTCACACAGAAGAGAAAGAAATGCCCATGAGAATGACAGTTGCTCCTCATCTTTCCCCAGGAAAGAAATACATTTTGCACACCTCATCCACCCAGAATCCTGGCTTGGGAACCCAGGATATGGAAGAAAGAAAGCTAGCTGTCATCCTATGATCACCAGCCATCTCAGAGCTAGATCTCCCTGCCATTGCCTAACACCAGAGAGCATCCTACTGTGTGTCACCAGTCAGAGAAATGATGAAAACTGAGACTCTGAAATATGGTTTCCACTAATCACATTTTTGCACAATCCCAAGGGGGAAAGAGACTAAGTCTAACCACTGTAAGTCAGAGATACTTGGGATGTCATACAGATCAAATAGAACAGATTTGTTTCAAAAGAAAAACACACATGGAGCTTATTTTTATTTGAAATTCATTAGCCTGTTCTAAATATGTTCTGAAAGAAGTTGTCACTCATAATCTGTGAAGGCAATTATATAAAAAGAAACAAGAATAAAATTGTTGACAAAGATTCCTCAGAGTTTGCAGAGATACCTCAGCACCAACATACAACTCAGGCGTCCATGTAGAACAACTATTATGCTAGAAAGGAAAGTTCTAGAAGGTTCTAGGAATCATAGATGGGCTGCAGAACTACCAGCACAAGAGAGGAGGCTGAAAAGCAGAGAGGTTGATACACACGTGCTTGGGTCTCACTAGTAGGATGATGAGTGGCGGCTGCTGCCAGGCACACACCCAAGCTGCCAACCAGGCCTGTACTGCTCCCTTTCTGAGCCAGCACCCCAGCTCTTCATGCAGAGTTCCTATGACAGGCAACCAAGCCCCACATCTGCTTTATCTGACTATATAGCTCATCTGTGCTGAACAAAGAACCAGATCCCACCCTGTGGTCCAACATCATCCCAGCTGGCACTGAGGAACTGAGTCAGAGGTTTAAATGATAGTGAGAACCATGTGCCTGAAGAGGGAAGGAAGTACTGAACGGATGGAAACTGACATTGATGAAATAAGTTCTCTGTAGCCCAAGTGTATTTAGACCTATACTTTAGCACCCATGATATCTCTAAAAACACAAGTCACTGAGGGGTAGGGAGGTTTCTCCTGACTTTGCTGTGGTTGCCACAGTTGCTAAAGGAAAACTCACATGTTCCTACCTGGTGGGAAGGACCATTCAGTCTCTACTGTATTGCTATGATGAAAGGATTTGCTTGAAATAAATTAGATGGAGAAAGTATTGTTAAAATTTTATTAGCCCCAATAAACTCTATAGAGTGATACGTTCATGAGACAAAAAAAAATTAAAATCTCCTTAAAGCAAAAACAATAGAATAACTATGACAACAAAAGCTATGACGGCTTTGAATGTGGTGCCTTTGGCTTGTGTGTAGCATGAATCTTAACAGGTCTAATTAATTAACAGGTCTTAAATCAAACCTGAGGCCAGTTATTGGGGTGAATGCTGGAAGGTCAGAGAAACAGAACAAGCCACAGCTATCTCACCTCGCTGGATCCTCAGCTGATCCTGTTTCCTCAGACTGGAAGCCTCTGAGTCCTCATCCAGAATGAATCTCAACTGAACTGCTGCCGGAAAGCCTGAAAGCTTAACCCACCAAATGCTTCTAGTTCCTGTTCTTCACGCCTTATATATCTTTCTGCTTTGTGCCTCACTCCCTGGGATTAAAGGCTCACTTTCTGGGATTAAAAGGCGTGTGTCACCATGCCTGGCTGTTTCCAATGTGGCCTTGAACTCACAGAGATCCAGAGGGATTTCTGCCTCTAAAATGCTAGGATTAAAGGCGTGTGCTACCACTGCCTATACTCTATGTTTAATATTGTGGCTGTTCTTTTCTCTGACCCCAGATAAGTTTATTAGTGTGCACAATATTTTGGGGGACACAATACCACCACACTTGTGTGGAGATTAGGATGGGGAGAGACCATAACAGAAGGCAGAGAACAGCCACCAGAGCCATGAGGATGTCGGTGGCTCTCTGAAATGTAGCACAGGAGTCTGGAGTGAAATGTGGATTCAGGAAATGAATCTATAGAAGCAAAAAGAGTTTTGAAAAGTGCTTTTAAAAAAAGGTTATGAGAGTTAGAGTTCGTGAAGAAAGATATCTAATTGTCTATGGAATCTGGTAGTTTCTGAACCTGGTAGAAGAATTGCATCACCTAGCAGCCTGGAAAATTGAATGGGTCTTAGGTTGGGCCCCATAGATTTATGTGTGGAGTATTTCTGAGCAGCACTGGTGAGAGACAGAGAAACCAGGGTAATCTGAAGCTGCAAGAAAGCTTCGAGGATTCACTGTAGCTCGGAAAGTCCTTTGGAACAGTGCCAGTGTGAGGTTGGGCAGCTGGGCCTCTAAACCAAGAGATCATATTTTGAATAAGGTGAGGTTGTGAGCTTAAATGACAGTGCCCATAGAAGGGTATCCATGACCATTAGTGAACAACCTTACAGCAATTTGTGGCAGTATGGATGAGTCCATTCTGCAAGGAAGTGTGAGGTTCTGGATTCCTCAGAGCATTATGGGAAAGCTAGGCTTCCTGATACACTGTAAATCGGTGGTTCTCAACCTTCCTGATGCTGAGACCCTTTAATACAATCCCTCATCTTGTGATGACTCCCAAGCATAAAATTATTTTTTTGCTACTTCATTTTGTTGCTGTTATGAATCATAATGTAAATATTTGACATACATAATATCTGATATGCAACCCCTGTGAAAAGGTCATTTGACCTTCCCCCAAAGGGGTCATGACCCACATGTTGAGAACCACTGCTATAAAGGGAGTCATTACCAAAGCCTCCCATACCCCATTCATGTCACTTGGTGTTTCCATTTACCTAACTCCTCACTAATAGATCTTCACAGATAGAAGCTTCATTTATTCATGTGCTCTCCAGTAAGGAGATTTTTATGTTTCCTATTCTCATTGACCCACTGCTTTCAGTTTAGCTAAACCACATGGAACAGGGTAGGGTAAATTCATGTAGATTCCTACAGCCAAGCCTGTTACCATGTGTTATGTAGAAAATGAATATATTTTACAGGATTATTTTTAAATCAATTATCATTAGAAAGGAGGCTTTCTGTGGATCATCTAGGTTAAAGATTTCAGAAGTTACAGGCTAAAGCAATACATCATTTCCGAGCTCTGACTACATAGAAGAGCCTGGCTTTGCATATTTTATGTGTGGCTTTTCCTTCCTTCAAAGAAGATGATAAGTGAAGAGGCTGCAATTATAAATATAAAATTTTAACATAATCTCATGCTCATGAATATAGAAAAGGTTAATAAAAACTGTTAATCATTCTGGCAATTATTAATTTATGGCCACTCTGAGTGTAGGGATAATGTAAAATAGTTCCCAAGAGGGATCTGAGTCAACACACACTTACACTATCCTATCATTTTTATTTTTTTACCACCCTGAATTTTTATGTCCCCTGTAGCTACTTAATGCAATGCTGCCAACTACCTTCATTCATCTGCAATATGTACCAATAACAGTTTATTCATGTTTCAGATTATATAGGACCATATTTTGTCAGATTATCAGTAGAATAGGTTAAAATGTATTAGTGACAGGGGTTTTTCTGAAACCCTGAGGTTCTTGGGAGTCACTTGTACCCAGCATAGATGTGGATTCAGGAGGTGAGTTCACAAAAGCAAAAAGAAGAAGAGGAGGAGGAGGAGGAGGGGGAGGGGGAGGAGGAGGAGGGGGAGGAGGAGGAGGAGGAGGGAATATAAAACAAAACAAAGAAAAAAGTCAAGAGAGTCAAAGGTTGAAAAGAAAGAAGCATACAATAGCTTTATTGAGTTCTATTCTTGCTTTGAAAATGGCACGCATACACACACCCCAATTCCATCCATCAAATTGCCTATAGAACGTAATTAATAAAAAATAAAGCTACATGAAAGCTATAATCATGCAGCAATGGAAGAAAAAAAACTTGTCTGTCCCTACTTTGAGATACACTCCTTGAGAACAGGCAGAGTGGGTAGTTTCTGCTACCTTAGTCTATCTGCCATCATAGAGAACCACAGGATTGGAAACAAAGTACTTGACTCCCAAATCCAGCCCCTTCCGTGATCATTAGCCAGCCAAGGAAAGATGAAAATTACATTTCCTTCCATTTCACAGGAGCAAATCTTGATTATTCCTACTAAACAAAACCAAAGGAAACAAAGGGAGACCTTTATTTGTGATTGGGGAGCTTGTAACTCTATTAATAAAGTCATTATGAATTGACAAAGAAAAAACCTTGCATTCTGCAGCTCTGCCCAATGGGAACAGGGGGATAAAAACACTGAAAGGTGTGCTTGTGAGCTGGATAATGGCAACTGCCCAAGCTGAACTACTGCTTTACAAAATGTGGAATCAGCAGAGACAATCAGGCATATCAGAGGATGAGACAAGAATCACACTGCCCCATAATCAGCCCCTGCAAAAAGAGGCACCATGAAACTCCTATGTTCATTCTTTGGGAAGGTAGATTTTTGCTTGGATGATACTTCTGAAAAATGTTCCCTTTGCTATCAAACAACAAATTGGAAAAACATTATGTGAGACAAAATGTTCAATGTCAAACTTAGTGGATGTGGTCTCCATCTGTGAATGTTAGCAAATCTATCCAAGAACTCTGTTGATGCATTCTGAAGATAGCAGAATAACATCAGATGCTCAGAACAGTTTATTACCGCTTATGAAACAGGAACCACAGCTGAACGAGCCTGCTTATAAATAGTAAGAAATTATTTCTTACATGGAAATAAAGCATGAAGGAGGTCCTCTCTACTGCCCCTCATCTTCTACTTTATAATAAAAAAGAATGATGTCCTGTGACTGATTGTTTGGAAATACCAGAGTAAGTGTTAGATTTCCTTTATCCCAACTTTGAATCTATTCTTTGAACTACCTAACACTTAGAAGATACAATCAAGTAGGAAGGAAAAAAATGTGATATGAGTTATAAAACAATTCTAATTTGGGGATAAAAATTATCAGATAATTTTTAATATACTGATTTTTAACAAGTCCAAAACTATTAAGAGCAGCTAAGAGGTTTTTTTAATGAACCAAACATTTAACATTGTATCAAAGAAACAGACTTGTAAATGTTTAAAATTCTAAAACGTGCAGTTGTTTAAAGGAAGATACAAATGATTACAACAAAACCTCTGGTCACTGATAAATACCAGCAATTCTGATCAAGTCAAAAAGAATGTTCTACTAAATAATTAAAAAAAACCTCAATATCTTGCCCAAGTTGAGTTAATATAAAACAGCAAGGCCTATATGCTAGAAAAAAAAAACTATTTCATGTTGATAAACAAAAGCCATAATCTAGAGAGGAATTGTATTAAGTAAATATATTAAGAGATCCATTTCTTAAACAAAATAAGGAGATGTAAGACTAATATATATTTGTAATATTTGACTCTAATTTTTACTAAATGAATGAAGAGTTGGTTCTATCTCCTTATTTTGTTGTTTGGTTTTTGATTTTAGACAGGATCTTGCTATAATACAGAGGGCACTTGAATTTGCAGGAGGCTGCCTATCTGCCTTCTGAGTGCTGAGTGCCTTCTGAGTGCTTATGCCAGCATGTCTGGCTCTATGCACCTTTTAAGAACAAAAATATTTGAATTAAAATGTAGATGTGAATGAAGATTAGGCTGCAACCAACATGCTCCTCTGAAAATACACTTCTGTAGAATGAGCTTTTTGGACATCACATGGGCATTATTATAGTGGTTAAATGGATTCTGAAGTCTCAGAATGGCTTTGAATGGCTCAGGAGTTGGGACAGAATCTGTGAACCTGAAAATGTGAAAAGGTAACTACTTTCTAAGAAATATTCCAGGTGACAAAGTTTAGGTAAATTTTTGCAGATATAGTCATTTAAAAAATGCATTGTGTGTTTAGGAAGCAATAAAGTCAGATAATCCTAACAGTCTGAAACTGTTCTATTTATAGCTGAAGGCACATTTAGAAGAGGTGATTTGGCTTAAACCATGTGTCTGCTTGACAGCAGAGATGGGACTAGAGTCCAGATCCCCTAATTCTTAATCCAAAGCCCTTCAGTGGAAGCCTGGCAAGGATCCTGATGCCTGTTACACATGCAATTAAGCTTATAATTGGCCCTTGTTCCTGTCTCTGTGAAGACGTTTCCTCACATTCCCATGAAATGACATGTTATCCACTGTGGGTCAGAGAAGAGAGTAGAAGATTAACTCAGTGAAGTAATTTTATTTAAACTATCCAGAAAATAAGAATAATGTGATTTGTTATTTGAAGTTTATGTTTCCTTATCTTTGTTAATTAAGAACCTGATTTATCTATGCTAAGGTACACCCAAATTACTTTTTATTTTATTCATGAAGAACCACAGAAAATTTGTTATAAAGTGGGGTATCTGTGACAGAAACCCCATCATGCAATGCATGTCTAGAGTCAAATAAATTTAAAATATCTGCAATTCAGCAGTGAAATCAACAAGTACATTTCAGATACCTCAGTGTGAACACACACACACACACACACACACACACACACACACACACACACACAAAGGGTAAGTCCTAATATCCAACTTATTTATTTTTGTTTTTATTTTATTTTATTGTGGCCCACACCATGAGAGGGAGCCCATGCCTGACACTGCCTAGATGGTGAGGAGCCAGAGGTAGGACAGCCCAGAGAGACCTAGGATAGAACCAACATGACTGAAAAAAAGATTAATGAAATTATTCCTAATGATATTTTGCTATATTTATAGATTGGTGCCTAGTCAAATTGTCATGAGAGGGGCATTATCCAGCAACCAATGGGAGCAGATGTAGAGACACACAGCAAAATACTAGTTAGAGCCAGGGGAACTCTACAGAAGAGGAAGGATTGTAGGAGTCAGAGAGGTTGAGGACACCATGAGAACACAGACCACAGAATCAACTAAGCAGGGCTTGTAGGGGCTCACAGAAATTGAAGTGACAAACACAGACCCTGCATGGGTCTGAGCTAGGTCCTCTGCATATACCTTATGGTTGTGTAACTTGGTTACTTGTGTACTTGTGGGACTCCCAACAATGGGAGTCAGAGGTGGTGTCTCTGACTCTTTTGCCTATGCGTGAAACCCTTTTCTTCCAACTGGATTGCCTCATGTAACCTTGACATGAGGGTTTGTGCCTAGTCTTATTGCATCTTATCATGCTGTATTTACTTGATAACTCTGGGAGGGCTGCTTTTTTTCCGAAGGAAAACAGAGAAGCAGCAGATCTGGGGGAGAAGGGGTATGGGAAGAGGGTGCTCGGCTGCAGTCAGGATGTAATGCATGAGAGAAGAATAAAAGTTAAAATATATTTTCCAAGCTTCATTTATTGAAGAGAGTAGCCATTACTCATTACTTCTTCTGGTATTCTGATCAAGGATTAGTTATCCATGTGGTTAGCCTTTTTCCCCCCCTTGGTTTTCTGTTTTGTCCCATTGGTCCATGTTTACTCATTAGTTTCAGCCCTGGATTATTTTGATAGTATAGCTTTGTGATATGACTTTAATTCAGGAAGTCTAATGTCTCCAACTTTATTTTGTTTTCTTGGTATTATTTGTTCTATGTCTGCAAAGAATTCTGACAGCATTTTGACAGAGGCTGAGTTAAATCTGTGTGATGCCATGGGTATAAATGCCCTACCAACATGTTTCTTATGAACATGGAATAGCTTATGCTGTCTTCAATTTCTTTTATATTGTTTGGTTATTTAAAGTATATAGCACTTCTCTGGTTAAATTTATCCCTGGTTGTTTATTTATCTTGATGTTGTTATAATGAAATTATATCCTTTGTTTCTTTCTTACCTAAGTCATTACTTGTATATAGACAAACATTTTTATATGAGTTTATATTCTGTGACTTGACTAAATTTATTTTAGTTCTAACAATTATTGAATTATTAGTGTTTTCCATGTACAGAAACATATCATTTGCAAATTGAATTTTAGTTTTTCCTTTCTATTTTGATACATTCTTGCTTTTTTGTCTTTATTTTTCTTATTGTTCTGGCTAATACCTAACACTAAATCAAGCAGATATAGCAATATCAGAGCTTAGTGGGAAAGCTTTTAGTTCTTCACTACTGATAACGGTGTTAGCTTTGGAATTTTCTTAAGTGGAGTTTACTAGGCTAAGGAATTTTTCTTCTACACCTATAGTATTAAGAGTTGTTTCAAAGAAGTGATGCTGACTTTTAGCAAACTGTTTTCTGTGTAAGTTGGGATGAGGCCATGGTTCTGTTACTCAGTCTGGGAGTGTGAAGTAGTTCATTGACTGTTGCACATGTTTGTAAACGACTTTACAAGGGGTATGTTCTTCTGATTATGATGTAGGATCTTTTTGACATTGTGAAATTTGGTTTCCTAATGTGTGTACATGAGTGTAAAGGCTGGAGACTAACATCAGTTGTCTTCCTAAATTTTTTAAGACATGGTCTTTCACTGAACCTTGAGGTCAACACTTGAGCTAGGTCAGCTGCCAGTGAGTCCTGGGATCTCCAGTTTCCACATCCCCAGCAATGGGCACTTGGGTGTTTCCTGTAAGTTCTGTGCATTGAACTAAGAATCCTCATGTTTGCATGGTGTGTACTTTACCCACTGAGCTGTGTTCCCAGCTGTGTTGAGTTTCTGATATTCTTCCAAGATATTGACCTATGGCTTCCTTCTCTGTTTTTTGCCTGGCTTATGTGTCATGGTGTTTCTGGCCTTGCTGCATGGTTTTGAATATATTTCATCTCCCTGTATTTTTTAGAAGAATTTAAGAAGTATTTAGCACTATTTTATTGACCATTTGGTAAAATTCACCTGTCAAGTTCTCTAGTGCTGGGTTGTTGTTTTTGTTGTTGTTGTTGTTGTTTGTTTTGTTTTGTTTTGTTTGCTGTTGTTGTTGAAGGCTTTTGAAATTACTCCCTTAATCTCTCCTGTGTTGTTATTGGTTTAGATATAAAATGCTCCACACAGGCTCCTGGGTTTGGACATTTGTCCCCACCTGGTAATGAAGTTTGGGGAGGCTATGGAACCTTTAGGAATAGTACCTAGCCTAGCTGGAGGAGATAGGTTGCTGGGAACAGACTTTGAAGGTTACATAGCTCAAACTCTCTTCTGTCTGAGTCTCTGTGATTCCTCTCAGATATCAACAAATTCTTGCCACCACACTTGCCCTGCTGTGGTATACAGTACTCTAAAACCCTGAGCCAAAATAAACCCTTTCTCCCTTAAGTGTCTTCTTGTCAGGCTTTTGGTCACAGCAACAAAGAAAGTAGCTAGTAGTAGTGTGTCTGCCTAGGCTTTCTGCCTCTTCCTGATTCAGTTTCAATAGATTATTTTTTCTAGGAATGAATCCATTTCTACATTAACTGGTTTGTTGGTGTACAATTATTCCTAATAGTCTTTCATGATATCTTTTATTTATAAAGAATTTTTATAATGTCTCTACTTTCATCTCTGATCTTGTGTCATCTGTATTTCTCAGTACTCTAGCTAAGCTTTTCAATTGTGTTTTCCAAAGACCCAACTCAGTTTTGCTGAATTTTCTCTGTGGCTTTTCTTGTTCATTACATGTTTTTTTTTTTGTTTTTTTTTTTTTATGTCCTGATCTTTATTGTATCCTTACTTCTGCTGGTTTCAAGTTTAGCTGTTCTTTTCTAGATCCTCCAAGTCATTCATTTGGTTTCTTTACTCCTCTTGAGTGTTAGCATTCATTCCATCTTAGGACTTCTCAAATATCTCATGAGTTTTGACTTCTGGTACTCACATTGTCATTTGTCTACAGATGTTTCAAATCTTTCCTTTGATTTCTTCTTTGATCACCAAGTTTTCTAAAAAGCCACTTAGTTTTCCACATACCTGTGGATTTCCCAGGAGCCCTTCTGGTTTTGATTGTAGCTTTATGCTACAGTTATCAGAAACAATGCTGAACATGATTTTATTCTTCTCAGACCTGTTAAAACTGTGTTGGTGACCCAGCTGGAGTATATTCCCTGTGCAACAGTAAATGTGCTTTCTGCTCCGGGGGTGGTTTGTTATTTGTTGTTTTTTGTGGACTTGGGTTTATGTTTATTTGTTGGTGGGGTTTTTTGGGGAGTGTTCTTATTTTGTTTTTGTTCTTGGATGAGAAGTTCTCTATACATCTTCTGAGTCCCTTTTGATCTAGAATGCAGTTCAAATCCAACATTTTCTTATTGGTTTTCTGTCTTGTTCTAGCCATTGTTAAATGGGGTATTGAATGCCCTTACTCTTGTTATGTTCTATTTCTTCCTTTATATCCACTAGTATTTGACTTACATGCCTAGAGGCTCTGATATCAAAATATATGTATGTATGTATTTGAGTCTAATACGTATGTTTATATGTTTTTGTTAGGTCCTCTTGATGAAATGGCCTTCTTATCACACTGATCAACTCTATCTCAGAACAGCTTCTGACTTTGTCTATTTCATTTGTTGTGCTGTTTTTGTACTCTTTACATGAAAGAACTTCCATCCCTCACTTTTAACCTGTGTGAGACCTTAAAGCTAAACTGAGTCTCCTGGAGGAGGGATGTGGTTAGAATTCCTTTCTGTTCATTTAAGATTAGATTTGTTTCTCTGGCAGGTCAAATCCCTTCACCTTCTGAGGAGTTCCCTCTTGGGCATTGTGCTGTTTTCTCTTTAACCTGTGGATCTTCTGTTATTATTCCTCTTTTGTCTTGTCGTTTAACTTCATGGTTTGGTGATTTTTCTGTTGCTGCGTGCTTAAATTCTCTTTACTTCCTCATTTTTGTATCAGCTATCATTTCTTGCTTTGAATTTACCATATCTTACACAAAGTCTTATAATACTCTAGACTATTTTAAATTAATAACAGTTTTGACTACATATAGGCATTGTTTACCATCCTCTTCCAAATTTTTTTCTGACATGTAGCTTTTATACTGTGTTTTCTTTTATATGTTGTAGTGATTATTTTCTAGCATTTTTACTTTTAATGTATATACTGGAGATTTGAGAGGCATTACCCTTAAGGTAATGGGGCATTGTAAAGTTGATTTGATTATAGATTTACCTCTGCCTTTGGGTTTTATGTCTTCAGATATTTTCTTGGGCATAATAATCTTTACTTCCAGGTGAAGCACTCTTCTAGGAATCTGCTTAAGCTGGTGGTCATGAATTTCTCCACATTTGCTTGTCTGAAAAAGGCTTTTTCTCTTTCATTTCTGGAAGACAGCTCTGGTAGGTATGGTATTCTTGGCTGTCAGGAGTCTTCTTCCCACACTTTGAGTATGCAAACCCATTTTCTTCTGAATTGAGGAATCTGCTAACATAATGGGGACTTGCTTATTTGTGACTGAACACTTTTCTTTTGGTACCTCCATGATTGTACTTGTTTGGTTTGGGTTTTTTGTTTTGTTTTGTTTAGTTTGGTTTGGTTTGGTTTGGTTTGGTTTGGT
Source organism: Peromyscus aztecus (assembly GCA_902168405.1). NCBI lineage: Eukaryota > Metazoa > Chordata > Mammalia > Rodentia > Cricetidae > Peromyscus > Peromyscus aztecus. Next base: position 20,131 of record CABHPQ010160857.1, on the reverse strand, counting down.
TTGGGGTTTTTGATAGTTGATTACATCTGAGAAAGGACCTCTTTGAGTGGAATCTACTCTGAATCCTTCTATCTTCCTGTTTCTGAATGTCCGTTTCTCTTTCTCATTGAGTGTCTGTCCAGCCAGGCACAGAAGTACATGCCTGTTATCATTGCATTCAGAAGGCAAGGTAGGAGTGCCCTGAGCTTGGGACCAGCCTAGGCTCTACAGACAGTTATAAATAAAATAAAAAATAAGAAGCTTTTAAATAAACTTTCTGTTTTTTCACACTCTCTCTTCCTGCTCTGGAATTCCCATAATGAAAAAATGTTCACTTATGGGTATTCTACAAATTCTGTATATACCCTTTACTCTTTCTAATCTTCATGCCCACTTAGATTGTTTCAAAAGATGATTCTTCATATCCAGAAGCTTTTCTCTATCTGCTCTAGTCTGCTACTGAAACTCTCAGTTGTATTTTACTTAATGGGTATTCACTGACTTCTTCAGCATCAGATTTCTGCCTATGTTATATATATATATATATATATATATATATATATATATCTGTTGAATTTCCCATCCAGATCATAATTTTGATGATTTCATTGAATCATCTGATTTCTCTTGAATCCTGAGAACTCTTCATAAGATCACTGCTTTAAGTCCTTTCCTTCAGGGTGATTTACTAGCTGATGGTCAGGCTCCTTGTGGCCTAGTGTTCTGCTGTTACTGTGTCAGTATCTGGTAGGACAGCTGCCTCCTATCATATTCAATGGTTTTACAGGGAAAAATGCATGTCTTTGGAAGGATTCTGAGGTCAGTTCAGGGAGTGCATGGCCTCTGGTTTGGGTGGGTGCAGTAGTTTAATCTCTGTGCAACTTCTCTGGTATCACACGTGTAAGCCGTGCCTGTGGTGCTTACTGGTCTTGGCTACAGGAGCTTGTGGAGGTGGTAGTAAGGCCAATATGGTTTTAGTGACAAAGCTTTGTAGATCACCCACCTTCGTTCTTACAGTGGAGAGGTTTAACTGAGGATATCTATATTGGTGTTAGATCTGACCTGGCCAAATGCCCCGTCCAGCAGGCCAGGTTATTAGGTGGGACTCGAGGAGGCACCCCCTGAAAACCAATGGCGGTGAGAGAGAAAGGAGACCAAGCGCGTAAAAAGGACAGAGTCAGTCTGAGTTGCGTCAAGGTCTCGTTTATTGCAAGGGGAAGCAGGTTTATATATGCTGGTGGATAGGAGAAATGAATAGGAGAAAGGGGGGGATGAAAGTTTGAAGAATGGGGTCCGGGTGAGGTCTCTTTGAAGAATAGAGTCAGGGTGAGGTCTCTTTGGTCCACTGCTTGTTCAACTGACCAACCGAACCTACTCCAGGAAGTTAATCTAAAAGTACATTAATCTAAAGGTACATTTTGTGGTTTTTCTGGGAGTTATTGTTTTTGTAACTTAGTAACGGTTGTCAAGGGTGTAGTGACGTCAGATCATCCAAGCAAGAAAGGTTAAGGCGCAGTCATCCAACTTTAGGTTCCCAACAGCCAAAGACAAGCACAGAGCACCCTGCTCTGGGGCACAAAACTTATGGTGTCTGAGAACTAGGGTGGAACCTGTGATCTTGGGCAGGTTCACCCCTCTGCATTGTAGATGTAATTCTCCCACTGGCTATGATGTTAGAATTCCCTCCCATAATTCGAGTAACTCAAGCCTAGTAGGGAGTGAATGTGGCTCTATCCCTGGAGAGCAGGACACAGCACTGCTGTGGTTCCTTGAATAACAGGGCATTGCTTGATCATGAGCATGCCAACTACAACTCTATCCTGGACCTGCATGCCAAGAAAATAGTAGCCACTCAAATGAGGGAAATGGTATGCTTCCAGACACTTGTCCTCTGGAGAAGAGAACTGCAGGCCCGACCCAGGAATGGCTGTATGTGAATGTGGCACAATGTCCACAGAGCATCTTAGTGACAGAGAGATGCAGAGGCCTTTGTCTCTTGGAGAGGGAACCACTCAGGTAGTAAACCATGGAGCCCTGCTGCTCTCCAGTGCTCTCATTGAGAAACTCTCGTTGTTTTGGTCCTTTCTGTTTGGGGAAAGCTAAACACCAGGCATCTTCATTTGGCCAGCTTGCTGAATCACAAATATCTTATTATTTGTTATAACTTATATTATTCTTATTGTATCCATCTGTAATATCATTTTAATTGCTGAATAATATTCTATTAAAAGTGCATTATATATTCATTTAAGCAATCCTCTACTGCTTTGGGTTAAGCTTTCTGAATTCCCTTTGCTTTTAGAAATAGTCATATGTGAATTTATGCATGTCTAATTCTGGACAAATTTTCAAAGTTAGAAATATTGGTTCAAGTAAAATATCTGTATCAGTGGTTTGAACTCTTCCTGCCTATTTACTTCATGTTCTCATTATCAACATATCCCCATGCTTTACTCTTTGTACATGTCCAGTTCCCATCAATATAGACAAAATAATGGCTTATTAAAGTTACATGGCTGAATAGCAACAAAAAGAAACATTGTGACAGTAATAATTCTTTTCTAAATTTTCAGAAATGTTCAAATCTGTGAAAAATAAGTCTTCAGTTATCTTTTACCTGGCATTCTCTCATTGCCAACAGTCAGCCACATTAAAAAGAAATCTCTTTTAGATGCAGACATTATTACCTTAAGTATTTAAACATTTCATGTGACCTTCTTGAAATAAATACAAATTTTTATCATTACCACAGCACCACTATTGAACCTATGAAAATTTGTATTATTTCTTTATCTTTCAATATGTACACAATTCAAATTTCAAATTGCCCCAAATACATATTGGTATTTTTGTTTTTAATCTAATCAGTGTTTATACATTATATTTAGGAATGATGACTTCAGAATCTTTTAGTATACAGTATTCCTTTCCTTTAAGGAATGTGTTTGGTCTCAGCCAATCATCTTTTCCTGGTTGATAGTTTTGTTCATCATATCCTTATTATCAGATTAAGGTTATTCATTAAGACACGATTATTACATTATTGATCTTGTGTATTTCTGATTCTGTCACACCAGAAGAAATGCAGTGTCCATTTTTCCATATCTGATCACTAGACATGTGTGCCTTTGAAGTGTGAATATCCTGTCTCTGACACCTATATTACCAAATATAACAGCACACATATGTTAGCCTTGAGGGAGCTCTCTTAGACTTACAGAATGGATACATCACCCCATCTCCCCACACTGCATTCACAGTCCTTGTGAAGCTTTCTCTCAGTCTCTTCCTCTCTCCTTTTTTCTCTCTTCTTATGTCACTGATCACCACTATGGATATGAGATTTATTTTTAATTCAGTAATTTTTAGATCCACTGAAAGCAATAAAGTTCATCATAAAACTAGTTTAATCTGGAAAATAAAATTGCTGAGAAGTGTAGTGTCACAAAGAGCATGCATTTAATAATTAGCACCATTTTCATATTTTTTAAAATAGTTTGCACTGATTTTATCAGGACAAGAGCATTCTGGTCAGTTCACAGTCATTCTTAATTTACAACTAAAAGGAAACCACTGTATATGATAAATGAATTCCCTTAGAAACCCTCGACCAAATACATGTACTCCTAAACAACTTTAAAAACACTTTGTTTAGCATATCTAAAGCTTTACTGTCAAATCCCAACACTATAAAACAAATAAACAACAATGACAAAAATCCCCAAAGCAATCCATTTAAAACAAAGATCTAGACAGGGTGTTCTGCTGCAGTCATTCCAATCTGAATTTGTCTTGAAAGATTTAGCTAATACAAAAAGAAAACCAAGCAAAATTAAAAACACATAACTGGAGTACATGCCCAAAGAGAAAAAATACAGAATTCACTGATGTCATAAAATTCCAAGACACCGTGTTTAACAAGAGTATCAAAATTACTAAGAGAATATAAGAATAAGAGGTGATGTGGTAAAGAAGATACATACATTGCTAGTTTTTCTCTAAGAGAAGGCATATATAAATTCAACAGAGAAATACCTTATTAAAAAATATTGAAACCATCTAGAGTCTAATAAAGAAAACTCAAAAGTTACAAAACAGGGTCTGCACACATAGAAAAATCTAAGTTTGAGAATAGAAAAATCACCAACTTCCTAGGTTGGTGTGTGGCACACACCTTTAACCTTAGCACTCTAAAGGCAGAGGAGGGGGATTTGTTCTAGTTGGAGGCCTGCCTGGACTAGCCAGGGATATATAAGTGGGGCCCTGACCAAATAAGTAAATAAAACTTTATCCACTTTCTGAAGGAAATACACACATTTTATACAATTAAAATTCAAGTTTTAATGAGTACAAAGACAGGAATACGAACAAAAGGATTCAAACTTCTGCGAAGGACATTACTCAAGCGAGCAAGAAAAGGATGAAAAAGGGGAATTTCCTGAAGTTTCTGAGAGTAGACACTGAAAAAAATAAGCTACACAGTTTGGGGACAATAAGTTGAATCAGCAGATAAAGGCAATTGCTGCCAAGCCTGAAGATCTGAGTTTGATCCCAGAACTTACTAAGTGGAAGGAGAAAACCAATCCACTTCACAGAGTTGTCCTCCAATCTCCACACTGGATCCATGTATATTTGTGCTTGTGCATGTATGCATGCATGCACACAGGTACACACACACACACACACACACACACACACACACACACACACACTCAAAAATGCAGTAAAATGTAAAAGAATGATATACTTCTTGATTTTTTTAATTCCTGTGAGATTTGATTACTTTTCCTGACTGATTCATTTAGATTTATTCTGTAACTTCAGCATTTATTAACTCACTTTGTAGTATCTTCATGCCTTAAAGAAAAACAAAGAACTATTTATGATTTTTTTATATTTTTGTGTGCTATACAAATATACAAAGTACTTAATGTTTTCTCCATATTTTAAGACCAGCGTGTCTTATTTAAATGACAGTAGGCCATTTAAAATAATCAAGAGCCTATTTTAAAAAATCATCCATCAGTGTTAATAAACACGTTATGATTCTCTTCCAAGGAAACAAAATATCTTCTGAGAGAGCAAAATGTCTATGTAAAAAGTTTGAATGAATTTTAATATGAATGTCTTTTCTCTTGATGAGAGAGGAGCACAGACCACGAATAAACCACTCCTTGTTTGAACCTAGACTCAACTGATGAGCTCCTTTGGGGACTCAGTTCCTTCATTTTTTGAAAGACAATAACCCCCTTTTCTTTCTTTCTTTTTTTTTCATTTTTTGTTTTGTTTTGTTTTGTTTTGCAAGACAGGGTTTCTCTGTGTAGTTTGGTGCCTGTCCTGGATCTCTCTCTGTAGAACAGGCTGGCCTCAAACTCAGAGATCCACCTGTCTCTGCCTCCCAAGTGCTGGGATTAAAAAGGCGTGTGCCACCACCACCTGGCAACCCCCTTTTCTTAACACACCCATCATAACTCTTGTCACAATCAGTATGGTTACCCACCTTGGAGGTCAGCATCCTAGAATTTGAAGCTGTCAGGTTGTAAGCTAAGTTCTAACATTTTCAAGGTGAGGTTTTCTCTCAGGCCTTTACCTAGATTTCTTACTTCTTCACAGCAGCCTAGGAGTGTTGGCTCAGAATGTATCCATGCCAAATTCATATGCCTTCACATGCACCTCCTTTCCTGTAGTCTACATAACCGTCTTTTGTTCCCTTAGAACTTGCCTGTTCTGTATGATCCACACAGCTTCACCTAATGTCTGCTAGCTATATATGAGATGACTCCAGTGGCTACCAAAGTCCTCACAGGGCTGGGATCCTCAGTAGCTTTATGACTCTGGGCCCTAGCTTAGCTCTGTTCCCTTTCCCTTCCCTAAGAGGGCAGTGCCTGGCCTCCTGTCTCTAGGTGTCAGTGTAAGGAAACTCCCAGCTCTCTTGCAAACCTGGTCATAGGCCACTCAACAAAGCTGATTGTACAAGCCTGCCACCTTGTGGGCAGGTCTTTTCTTAAACAAGTCATCTGTTACTGTACAGTTTCTATACTGAAAGTTTTGCAGCAGAGATCTAAAAAGTTGAGAAACATTAAACATGAATTTACTCTTTTGGTTTTTAAGAAAAAGGTATAATGACAAGTGGGACTCAACACTTCTTTCAGTGGGCTCTGTTATTCTCTTTGGGAAAAACTGCCTTATTTTTTGCCAAAAGAGTATAAAATCTTGCCTGGACTTACTGGAAATTCACAAGTGCCAAATGAAGACTAAAATACCTATGCTAGACCCTCTGTATCTTGTTGAGACCACAGATAAAGGAAAGAGTGCTTTATCATAACAAAGAATGCTGCATTGATTGTTGAACCATATGTTCTGAGAGCTGGGGTTGGGGGATCTGATCAAGTGGGTCCTGCATTTGCCCCTCATAGTCTGTTCTAGACTCCAAAGCTGGTTCTGATCAGCCTTTGAGTATTTTATAGGCTCTCTGGTAGGTTTTGTCTACAAGTGTTTTCTTGCTTTCCCAAATAAATTGAAACCTGTAATTCTTTCTTAAGTATTATCGGTTTCAGTGCATGTATTGTTAGTTTAATTCATGGACTTTTGTTGTACTCATTTGCTTAGGGGAAGTGAATAGCACCACTTTTGAAGAGGGAGAAGACTATTTTTGTTTAAAACAACATACTGGGTGAGGGTCTGTCAGTTGTAAAGGCAAGCCCCCCACCCCCAAGGACAGTTTGTGTGAAAGGAAAGGGAGCAGAGAAGGCACAGGGGAGCCAAACTACTTTACTTAAAAAGCTAATAGGAATTATAAATTTGAGTCTTGGCAGTTTGAGAAGTAAAATGTGTAAGTGGACCCTGGTAACTCATGAAAATGTGGATGCAAGAAGAGGTTCTTGAAGGACTCTTAACAGTGTGGAAAGAAGCAGGTCCTAGGGAAAGATGCCCAATGAGAAATCCCTTAGAGAAGAAAATCAGACTGTAATTATGCCTAAAATAGAATAATTTAAGTTACTAGGTATAAAGCAAAATTTCTCTGTAGAAAAATAAAAAGGGATCAAGAGAATTGCTAAAAGCATCATAGCAGAAGTTGGTCACTATGGCAACCAGAAGAGACATGGTGCTGGTGGAAAAAAATATGTCAGATTAGGCCAAAGAGAAAGTGCATCAAGTTGTTTCTTCCAACTTGGAAAAGGAAAGATAAAGGGAGACCAGTAGGATTAGAAGCTATAATGATGGGACTCATACAGTTTTCAGCATATGGGGCTAGTAGAAGACAGGCTAAAATAAAAATAAACACAAAAAATAAAGATGTTAGTCATGGAAGGTCACACTAAGGCTTTCAATAGATCCTTCATAGACTATCAAGAATATTCCTGAATCCAAGTGTCAGAATGACTGAAGACCACTTCTCTTCGATCAAGCTATCTCGGCAGCTACATAATGACTGAAGTTGCATAGACTCAAAGAGCTCAACATCAGAGAGCACAAGGTTACATTGAGACTTTCAGAGTGTCAATTAATTTTCATGCAGGCCTTTGTGCTCAGTTTTTTTTCAGTTATACTTAATAGTGTTTATATTTAAATTTAAAAGAGAAGTGAGCTATTTGCTGGCTAACGGGGCAGCTGAATGACTCATTTGCTAGATACTTCATAGCTCATTTAATTTAATGAAAACAAAGTTACCAAGATATCAAGTCATATTTGTGTATGAGTGCATGTGTGTCTGCAGGTGTGTGTACATGCCTGTGTGTGTGCGTGTGCGTGTGTGTGTGTGTGTGTGTGTGTGTGTGTGTGTGTGTGTGTGTAAGCCAGAGGGCAATGCTGGATGTCTTCTTTAGTTACTCTCTACCGTAATTTTTTGCCACAGGGTCTCTAATTAAACCAGAAGCTCTCCAACCTGAGTAGCCTGGCTGGCTAGTAATGCCCTGGGACTCTTCTGTGTCTGCCCTACCCCCAAGCTCTAGGGTGTCTAGGTATCTGCCACATGCCTCACTTTTTACCAGTGCTGGAGAGATCACCTAAGGTTCTAATGCTTCCAGAGTAAGTGTTTTACCCATTGAGCCATTTCAGTCGATCCCTCGAGTTATGTTTTGTCAAAAACAAGTTTAAATTATGCACAGTGGTGGCTATGAATTGGATTATTCAAGACATTAATCACTAGAGAGCACACTGTGTTCTGCTTTCTGCTAATAAATAGGGAATTATCATAAGGAAAATTAAATTCAATGGATAGCTATAATGTAAAAACAGTTCCCTCAAACTGCTAGTCAAAATCAGATTGTATAACTACCCAATGTTTACATATATGAGCAGTATCAGAAAAAAAAAGACCTCTCCTTCAGAGAACCACAAAGTGGAGAACATAAGCAAAAGGAAGATCACACGCCCTACTGCAGGTTAGTCACTTAGAGCAGCCACACACGCACAGGGTTCTATCATCATTAGTTAAGGCTGATATTGTGGTTTGAGTGTGTCTTAGGCTAAGACTCTGAGCCTCATGTGGAGCTTGGTCCCTATGCATCAGTACTGAGCAGTAGGGAGGCTGTGAAAGGGTGAGTTAGGTCTTAGGAGAGGATCTGCTGCTCTAGAAGCAATTTGGTATTGGGTCTCAGCCTCCTGCACTCACCCTCTTATTTCTTCTCTCAACCTTCTGCACACCCAACCTGCTTTCTCTCTTCTCACAGTGCAGGCAGCAGCAAGAGGCCCTCTCTGAGAGTAGCACACCAGGATAGGGCCTTGGGCTTCCAAGTCCAGTACCAACAAAATCTATTTCCTTTCAAACTGCCAAATACAGGTACTCTGCTACAGCAACAAAAAATAGACTAAAATTGCTGCCATCATGAACGAAAACAATCTTGTGGGGGGTCAGGTATATTTGAGAGCTCATTTGCACATGGAGGCAGAAGTCAAGTTTACCTAGTTCTTCAGATGTTGTACACTTGGTTTTGTGAAATAAAGTCTCTCATTAGCCTGGAGTTCAGCAATGAGGCTTGGCTGGTTGCCACAGGGCTACAGAGATTTCCTAGTCCCATCTCCCCATTGCTAGAATAGCACTGCTCTGGCAATCAAACTTGGGTTCTTGGGCTTGCAAAGCAAGTACTTTATCAACCAGGAAATAATTGTATTTAATCTTATGTACTTGAAGTATGTTTAGTGTCTTTATATTAAATTGTCATTGGAAGATATTTATGCATGTTCAATGTATGTATTTAAATATTACTCAATATCTCAGCAAATATCTATTAATAATTTGGGGTATGAGTCTCATTTATTCAATAATGCTTGACAAGTTTTACTTGTCAAGAAATTCTTTTAAATATCATACATTCCTTTTTCTAAAGCATAAAAGCACTTCTGAGTCATACATTCACTAAGAAAGACAAGAGATTCTACTGTGACAGGAAGTTGAGCCGGGGCATGGTTGTGTTTATTGCATCCTGAGAGTGTATTATTTACAACATAAATGTTACTGTGGAAGACATTCCAGGGAAAAATGATTCATCATTTAGATGTCACCAAATGTGATGTCTAGCATTGTACATAAAAACACCAAAGGTTAAAATAAATGAATGTTTCTGTGTTGATTAAGGATGAGCAGCTGAGTTCACAATATGTCCTCTGACTGAGCTCTGCCATTTAGCACAAGTCTAGGCCCTGGTCTGAGAGCAGAGAAAAGCTTACTGGAATGTGGTGAGGTTTGCTAAGGGACTGACATTCGAACTGTAGTGAAGTTGAGTGATCAAAATTTCTCCAAGTTAAGGAGACAATGATGGTCCTTCTTGGTAGAAGAAAATATTTGCAAAAAAAAAAAAAGTGTAGAAGATGCGGAGGCTTCATACTTAGGCACCAGCCAGGAAGAGGCTGACAGTTTTACCAGGTAGAATCCAAGGAACCCAACAGAAAATCTGCTTAAGTGGGGCCCAGAGGGAAAGCAGCACCTTGACTATGCCACAAAGAGAAGGGCCACATTTGCAAGTCTGACTCATTCCCTGAAGCAGGGAAGAGAGAAAATAGGGAATGAGGGAAGTTTCCCACAGCTGAAGAATGAGATGACATCTGATTGGTAAACAAAGATGGCAGCATCTTAGAAGGATCACATTTGGGGAGGAGAAAAATGAGGACCTTTGTAAACCCTGTTCTTGTCAAAGAGCAGTGAGAGCCTTATAAGCGACCATTTGTATGAGGCAAAAATTCATAGGGAAAAGTCTTATGACACTGATGTATAAACTTTAACACTAAAAAAGAAAATATGTTTGTTTATCATTTTATGGAAAGGTTATACAACTGTATGTGTTTATTCTTTCTACTTAAAAATGAAAAATAGCTCTAAAATGGTGAAATAGACTGTTCTTTATGTCATGTTCATATCTATTACAAGCTTTACAAAAGAATCTAACAATGTTTATGATAACTCTGAAATAAGCAGAAAGAGGTAATAAATACACCCCCTTTGCTATGCCAGGAGAGCTGTCTCCATCTGAAGTGGCAGCAGGAAAGGAAAACTTGGTAATAGTTTCCTCTCCATTTATGCATGACTAGCAAATAGGCGTCCCCTAACAAACCAACTAGAAAATTATATAAAGAAATGCCTTATCAATTCTCTAAATGCTGTGATTTAGCAGTTATCTGATTATTGCAGGGCTCTCTTACAATAAATGAAATCACTCCAAAGCCATGGTAAATAGCAAATTTCCAAAACTATCATTTGGGTAATCCACATTCCATTGGAACAAAACCTAAGAGTGAGACTATCTATCAACATGCACAGTAGTGTAAGACTTTTCCTGAGGAGGCATAGAGAAACTGTGTATTTACCATGGATGGGATGACAATGGCAGAAACAAAGAACCAGTTCCATTCACCTTTAGCCTACTGAGCCAATAAGCTGGGATAGGGTTACTTATAGCAACATGGCCAAGTTACAGGCAGCTACACTACTTCCCACCAAAAGTCTCTTTCAGCATCTGTTAATGCCTATATATCTTCTGAGAAGGTTTCATGAGTCCTCTTCCTTAGCAGCCTTTAACTGCCTGAAAGCCCTCAAAGAGAAGCAAGGCCTCTTGAGTCCTTCCTCTTCTCTATGGGCCAACCTGTGCTGATAGCCTGCTGGCAAGCCTGCTGAGATTCCAGAGGACAACAGCGATGTCATAGCCAGAGAAGAGTGTTGCACAGTAGATGGTAGAACCAAAACACTGGAAACCTGTGAGATTGACAGATCTCCTCTAGGACGGAAGTGGGGAATCCCCTGGTTTGAAGTTGAGAGGCAGTGATTGATAGAACAGCAGTTTCTTGTTTTATTTGTACCCCTTTGAATTAAATCTATCCAATAGACTGATTTTTTTAATCTTATATTTTAGAAGACATCACTCTACTACTTATATATCTAAATCCTTTTCATTGTTGTTGGTTTTCAGTGACATTTCTCCTTTTTTTTTCTTTTATTGAAAATAAGTTCTTTTCTCATACAATATATCCTGATTATAGTTTCCCCTCCCTCTACTCCTCCCCGTTCCTCCCCACCTTCCCTCCCTTCTGGAACCAGTCTTTTTCTATCTCTCATTAGAAAAGAACAGGCTTCTAAGAGATAGCAAGTGAACATGACAAAATAAAATGTAAGACGAAGCAAAATCTGTCATATCAAAGTTGGACACAGAAACCCAACAGGAGGAAAAGAGCCCAAGAGGAGGCACAAGAGTCAGAGACCCACTCATTCTCACAGTCAGGGGTCCCACAAAAGTACTAGACTAACAGCAAAAATATACATGCAGAGGACCTGGTGCAGATTCATACAGGCCCTGTGCTTCCTGCTTCACTCTCTGTGCTTTCATATGCACCTTGCTTAGTTGATTCAGAAGGCCTTGTTCTTCTGGTTCCTCCATCCTCTCCGACAGCTACAATCTTCCTTCCTCCTCTTCTGCAGGATTCCCTGAGCTCTGAGTGGAGGGATTTGATGGAGACTTCCAATTTAGAGTCATTCTTCACATAATGCAATGGACTGATCTTATATGCATAGATGAAGAAAACATTACTAAAGACAGAGATTTGATCTCCATGACACAAGACAACAATACAATACCCAAGAGGAGTTCAATGAGGGCCCAGTATCAAGGGTGTAGCAGAAGCCAGAGGCCTCAAACCAGACCAATGACTCATTGCAGTGAACATTTACAAGTAAAGATGTAAGGACTAAAGGGCACACTGTGGGATTCACTGGGCCACACTACAGCTTCCATGGAAAGAATTTTTTACTTCTTTTTGTTTAGTTGGGTGGTTTGGATTTGTGTTTTGGTTTTTTTGTTTGTTTTTTTACTTCTAAATCTTGTTTCAGGGGGCTGTTGCAAGGGCAGAGAGAAGGGAGAGGAGAGCGAGATGAATGGGATCAGGATGCATCATGTGAAACTCATAAAGAATCAATAAAAAGTTTTTTAAGCAAAAAAAGTCTTAAATTAATACCTGCATCATCAAACTGACGGAAGTTTAAAGTACACTGATAACAACAGCTGCTGACAGTGGGTCAGAGATGGTACACATGTGTAACACTCTAAGTAGGATCAGTTGGCAGAAAGAATTAACTCTGCAGTATTGTTGGTAGTGAAATTTGAAATCCTTTTCATGCAGTAGATGGACAAGAAGGTGTGTTTGTAGTTGTTTATCAGGGCATGGATTAGAATGTGGAGAAATGATAACTTGTATATTCTCCTAGGGTGTGAAGAACATTGTTCAAAAATTAGTAGATATATTTGCAGTCTCACAAATATACTCCAAGGAACATATGTAAGAATGCTCACAGTATAATGCTAAGTGAAAGAACATGGCACAAAACATACTTTTTTTCCTTTTTAATGTTTTTAATTGAAATAGAATTACACCATTTTTCTCCCTCCCATTCCATTCCCCCCTCCAGTTCCTCCCAGTTACCCTCCCTTGAACCCCTCCTATGCCCTCCACTCTTGTTGCTAGCCTCTTTTTCTTTGATTACAATTGTTCTATACATACATGTATATATATGCATAAATATATACAAGCACAGCTTGCTGAGTCTGTTTCTGTATATATGGTTTCCAGACTTCCCATTCTATTTAATCTTAACTATATGTGTGCCTGGCAGTTAGGTGTATGTATTTAAGATATCACCTTAAATAAATGGAAGGGTGTATTCCATCATATCAGTGCCTTCTTTATGAATGTTGGAAGTATGGGGAATGGTATATGCTTCTTTATTCTATACTTCATACATTTTTATTTGAAAGCATACATTACTTTTATATATTAACTAAATAACAAATGGAATTTTAAATAGAAAAAAAGGCTCTGATTAAGCAAAGTAGTGTGTCCAACATACCTAAATAGTTCTTTTGGTTATTGTTATTTCTTCTGTCTTAGAGATAATGTTTTCTCACAAAGCCCCCTGCTGATGAGGTTCACAGGCTAGTGATTGGCAGTGTACTTTCTAAAGCATGTGATTTCTAACTTCTCACTCCATTCTCCGTCATGTTCCACTGTCATGCAAAGCTCTTGCTTCTCATGGGAGCTACTGTTTCTTGCTGAGATACACTTCTTTCTGTATGACATCTGTCAAGTCATTTTCAAACACTTCTAAGTTCCACTTAATTCTTTGGATTAAATTGCTTAAGTATAAGTGGTTTATGACAGTCACTCTGAGGTTGCCTAAGGATACTGGAAGTCAGCTCTTTTCCTGGATGTACCTTTCTGAGAATGAGTGGGCACAGTTAGTGTCGTCTTTCTGTGATCTCATACATGTTCTTCCAAGTGACTTATTTTATGCTCTCACTGGACATTTTTATCTGCATCTGAAATCATACTCACAAACCATCTTCAACAGGCTGGTGAGCCTAAAACAAAATGAAACTTTCATCTTTATGTATCCAGTTACCTATAACAAAATGGCCTCACTCACTGTTTGACTGTTATGCAATGCTGGTAATGTGTTAAGAGCAAAAATTAAGGTCTTACAGAGTCCAATTAAGAGCTGTTACCACAACATATTGACTAGCAGACAGCTGCAACAAGTAAGTCCCTCTGGCCTGGGGTATCAGCTTTGTAGATGTCAAAGAAGGGCTGCTACCTGCCTTGGGTTAGAGGCTAAAGAACATGGTTGCAGTGGTTCCTTGGGGTTTCCATGATAAAATAACAATAATAATAATAATAATACAAACTGGAACCACCTAATATTGGAATGTGCAGTTTCATCTTTCTTGGGCAGGTGGCTAAAGTCCAGGTGGTAACACTGCTTCTCCCTTTGAGGCTATGAGAGCTCATATCTATTCCTAGCTTTGTTGATAGCCTTCCTTGTGCATCTTCCATTCTGTCCCTCCATGGCCTTTCACATAGACTTCTGCTAATAAGGACACTAGTCCTGTAGGAGGAGGGCCTACCTTACTTCAGTGTAACCAATCATAACATTATATCTACAAAATTACATCTTCCAAATAAGGCCAGTGTTTGAGGTCCTGAAATTGTGAAGTAAACATATTATCAGGGAAGAATTGCATAAGACCTTATTTAACCCTCAGGAGTATTTAAGAGAGAATTTTTGTTTGAGTTTAATCCTTGGCATTAGTTGAACAATATTTTTCTTCCTTAGAAGCATAACTCAGGAGCAGTGAGTGGGTAGGAGACCTCCTGACAAGACAGAGACAGCACAGTGTGAACACAGAGTGTGAGGGTATATGGGGTTCATTTGGATATAGTTCAAGAGGAGATTACCATCTGGGTCCAAGTGTGTAATCAGTAATCAAAACTGTGTAATTGACAATGAAAGCAACAGGGAGCTGATGAGTTTTATTCACATCTTGTATGAATGTTAAGACTGATCAGAGCTGTAGTGTTATGGTTACATGGATCACATTTTGTCCACTGTCAGGACCCACCATCGAACCTGCCCTTTTTAGTCTAGGAACCACCTCCCTTCTTTGGCCTTTTCTAGTGCTTTTCAATGCATTTGCTGCTGGTTGTAATCTCCTAATTCTCTCAAATTCTGTTGAATTTTAATCATCTTCTAAATAATTTAATTCAGTAACAATTTTCTTTCACTAAGAATGAACCAATTCTGCTTCTGGCATTTATTACTTACAAAACGAATCAAGATGGGTGCTTAAATATTCGGAATATTGGAAATTGCTGCTTGAAATTACACTTTTTATCCTACATCATAGACTAACGGTGAAAAAAACTCCAATTCTGAATCCTAACAGAATTGTTCAGCTTTAAAATGAGCTCTGATTCAGCCATTTTGTGTTTTCATGAGCTTTTTCTAGTGGTTGCTTAGTCTGAGGCTGTGTTCTCTATGCCAGGGCTTCCTCTGTAGATGGCTTCTCGAATTCTTGTTTTAACTCTCTTTTTAGCCTTAGGGTGACATGAGGCAGGCTTGTACGTTCCATGACTGTTAAAATCTTCCCAATTATAAAGTAACTGCCTAGATTTATACCCAGAGCAACTTAATTGATTAAAAGATTATCACTACAAGCCCTGTTTATTTTGATGAGTCTCAGAATTGCAGTGTTTGATCTAATTGTCCTGAAGGCATGAATATAACCATCATCAGCATTAATTAAAATATTAATAAACACAAGCAGTATCAGAAATTTCTAGTTATGATTGATGAATGAACATAAAAAAACCAAGAAATATCATTGAAACTGCTTTCTTTCAGTCATTTGTACAAAATAAAAAGGAAAGAACAGTTTTACCCTGCCCTGTGAAAGGGATAATGGGAATAGGGTCCTCTCCTCACAAAGGGGAGAACACGGGGATAAGACACCTCATGTTGAAATGCTTCCCAGCTCTGAAGATGTGGAGTATTCCACAGAAGCATATATTTTTCAAAAAATAAATATTAACTTCTATATACCCAAGTTTTTATTTAGGAAAGTATTTGTCATACTTAATAGACTTTAGCTGTCTCTGACTTCCCAAAGATCATATTGAAACGGACTTTCTCATAATAACTTTTTAAGATGAGTCATCGTCTTGACTTTGTATTACAGCTTAAGTCTTCTCAAGAGACATTAAGATGCAAGAAAATCACCTGAATAATTTATTCAAGGATTGGATAAGTGATTAGACTGAGGTGTGTCTCAAACACAAGATTCTACCTACAAAGCAGCCTCTTTCTGACAGAAATGCTCCATTTTTTTCCTGTACCTTAAATGTCAGAAAATCTTTGAACACTAGGGCAAAACTTCACATCTTTACCTTGGAGAAGTTAGCTCCTTGAAAAATCCTAAGGCTTAGAAGTTAATTGTTTCATTTTACTCTTAGATGGGGTTAGCTGTTTTCCTAGAAGCCAGTATCTTTCAAGAAACATGACTGGAACCATTTATTAATGAATCATAACTTTCTCCTGACTTTTGGACACTTTTAATCTGATATTGAGCATTTCTTTGTGCTGTCTTATAGCTATATTTTCTGAAAGTGCCACTATATTTCCAAAAAGACCCCACCTCAAAGAACTAAGCCCCAACATGGATTTTGAAGGGACACAAACATTCGAACCATAACAACCTCTATGAACTTGTAATATTCTAATTTTTTATACTTATTTCTAAAGAAAAGGTGAAGTGCAGGAATATGATCTGGGAAAAACTGTCACTGAAAGATGAAGACTAGACTGGAGACATAGTCTGGTGATGGCCCTATGAGACCTTGAGTTTGATACCCACCACCACAAACTGAAAGTTTTTTTTTAAAAGGAAAAATGTAGATTCAGTGAAACTTTTAGACCTGAAGAATGCATGTGGATTTTAGGAGACAATATGTTATTAATCTATAAAATCATATTTTAATTTGTTTTTATTTCACTAGCTATAGTAAATATATATAAATATATAAAAGCTTCAAACTCTGCTATTTCATAGCAGGTTGCATAAAAAAATTATAGATTTAATTTCTTGGCTCTCTTTTCAATATTTATTTCCTGTCGCTCTTCTATAAATTCATTAGTTCAAGGAACACCTTTATTCTTTGGTGTTTCCCAGCATACAACTGCATACCCAGCACAGCAGGGGAGCAATAAAAGATGACTCTGAGTTGCATAAACAAGAACAGTAAAGCACAAATCAAAACAAGAAAATAAACCATGAAAGCATGACTCTAAGCAGAGACTTTGCAAATACCTCTAAGGTCTGCTGTAGAGGAGTGACTTTTATTTAAATTAACCACCTCATTAAGCAGTTGAAGATGAAATTAGGGGCGATGGTTTATACTGGGAATCACCTTGGAAAGAAGTCCTTTGAAGTCAGTTGATGAAGGTTCCTGCAGAGAGCACAGAAGCCCTGAAGTTCTGCTAAGAAGAAGCTTGTCTGTAGATGCTGGTAGAGGTATTCATGAGTGACTCTTGAAGCCAAACACTCAATCTGCTCTCCTTTGATCACTTGTTTTGATTACTGATGGTATCAGCATCAGCATTGAAGTCCAAGAAAAGGCCTGTCCAACAGCCCAGTGATCCAGGCAAGATGATGCTGTTTCTTGGGATGAAGAAAAACAAAATATATAAAACTCAAGTATTATAATGGTAAGATGAAAATTGACCCACAAAATCTAATGAAATTTGAAACGTGAGCATTTCACCAATCAGAAACAGAACCAGCCTCTGCTACTCTCCTCAGCATCCCCCTCCTCACAGAGATAGCCTTTGCTATAGGTTTCAGAGATGTGCTTAAGGTTCGGTAATGGTTTTTGCCTCTTTCTAAGTAGGACATTGTGGTGGTATTGTGTTCCCCAAAATATTGTGTACCTTAATAAACTTATCTGGGGTCAGAGACAGAACAGCCACAATATTAAACATGAGGATAGGTAGTGGTAGCATACGCCTTTAATCCTAGCATTCCAGAGACAGAAATCCCTCTGGATCTCTGTGAGTTCAAGGCCACATTGGAAACGGCCAGGCGTGGTGACACATGCCTTTAATCCCAGTAAACCAGCCTTTAATCCCAGGGAGTGGTGGTAGCGAGCAGAAAGGTATATAAGGCGTGAAGAAACTCGAGGCATTTGGCCTGGGTAGGCATTTGGCCTGGGTAGGCATTTGGCCTGGAGAAGCATTTGGCCTGGAGAAGCATTTGGCCTGGAGAAGCATTTGACCTGGTTAAGCATTCAGGCTTCTAGCAGCAGTTCAGCTGAGAGTCATTCGGATATGAGGACATAGAGGCTTCCAGTCTGAGGAAGCAAGACCAGCTGAGGATCTGGCAAGGTGGGATAGCTGTGGCTTATTCTGTCTCTCTGACCTTCCAGTGTTCACCCCAATACCCGGCTCAGGTTTGATTTTATTAATAAGACCTTCTAAGATTCATGCTACAGGACATGGAAAGAGCTTGGCAGATTTCCATATTCCTATGGCACACTTAATGAGGCAAAAGGTTTCCCAGAGGTAAAACTAGGAACATTTGTCACTTGAAAAGTGCAAGACTGTGTGGATGATTAAAACAGCATGCATATCATAGAAAGCCTTGGAAAGAGTGGGCCCCCTTTTGCCCCTCATCTTACTAGGTATGGCATCTTAGGCAAGATCATCTCAGAGACTGTCTTAGGTTACAGAGAGTGAAGAAGCACTGATAGGCACTTGGTACATGTAGTCTCACTTTTGGGCTAATGCACATACAATTCTCAGATGACCACAGTTCTTTTTAACATAAATTTTCAATAGTATTGGATTTACATAATGTAATAAGATGAATCTTCCTATGATTTCACCTGGATTAGGCCTAGCTAGGAAGCCCTGCTGCTCACATGTTTGTGGTAGAGTATTGAAAGAGAGGCTGTGGCTGTAGACTACATGCTGTTATTATAGACAAGAAAAAAATTCCCTGTAGGCATTCAACTCAGAATGAAAAACATACAGGATTTAAGAGGGAGGGAAACCATGCAGTGTTGTGGGAACCCAGAAAGGAAGTTCTTATCTTTGACTTCAAAGAAACATACTGTACAAGCCTTGCCAAAAAAATTCCTGTTTTCTTCTTGACCTTTTCAATACCTTAAAAAAATTTAAAAAACAAGAATCTAAGAATTCTTTTTTTTCTGCCTTTGTTGAGAGCAGGTCTCCCTGTGTAGCCCACACTGGACTTGAGCTGGTAGTCTTCTTGCTTCTGCTTCCCACATGCTGAGATGACATTCACCCCATACCTGATGTAACTCCTTTTCCATGTGTATAAATATAGGGTAATACTGAAAATCATATTGTTATTTAGTCAGTGTACAAAGTTCCAGGAGTGAGGCTGCCTGGCTTTGATGTATTCTAGGCTGTGACCACAATTCAGAAAAAGCAAATATGTGCTTCTATATGTAGTGTGTATGTGACATGTTCATGATTTCTTGTGTCTTATATTATACTCTGTTTCTAAAGCACATTCTCCTCTCTGCCTTTTTGATGTTGCAGTAGTTGAACAAAGTAGTTGTTGGCTTAAAAAGTTATTTTAAACTGATCAAATAAAGTTGATCTAAATCAATTAAGTAAAGTGACCAAAGTTATCTCCCTTGGTGGTACCTCTTTTTTCTACATTGCACCTGTATTCTGTGCATAAATCACCCATCAAGTGTGTTTATTGTTCCTGAGTCTTTGTGAAAGAATGACAATGTTATGAGTCAGGATGTTTAGCTGGTAGTTGGTTCCCATCCAGTTGATTTACCGCAAGTCAACTTACAGTGGCTTTGCCTAAGGACATGTGAAGTTTCTAGCCAGATCTGTGAGCCCTACACACATTACAGACCCACTAACCCTTAACTGTTTTATCATTAAAATTCAGAAAATACTTGAAACAGATATCCCCAAGATGACAGATTATAAGTTGGTTTGAAACTGTAAAGACTATACAAGTTTAGAAAATGAAATCATCTTTAGCACCCATATCCATTTATTTACACCGTTAATGTTTTTATGTATCTACTCTGAACCTGATGTTATACTAATTCTTAGAAACACCATGTTGAACAGGCCAGATGTGGACCCAACCTTCAAACAGCATCTGATATAGTTCACAAGATTGTGTTTTGAATAATTAAAATGTGATCAAACTGACTCACAGCATGTAGGTCATATTCTCATGCTATAGGAACAATAATCTACCCTGAAAAATGGGGAGAAGCTATTTTTCCTGTTTAATTTGAATTTTTAAAATACATAGAAAAATGTGCCTTTGTTTCCTGCTCAGAG